>JAASAO010001492.1:0-51764 GCA_017311375.1 Mytilus coruscus | reverse complement strand
AATTATCGCAAAACTTTTGGGTTGAAAAATTTTTATTTGTTATTACAAAACGGAACTTTAAACATCTGTCATTTTCTCCCAACCCAGTTTACCCTGTTACTTATTATGATGTGGATCGGTCATTGTTAGTGGATCTTACGCAATTTAATTGGATTAAGTTATTATTAGTTTACCTTCAAACTGTTAATTTTCTTTTGAATGAGAATGTGCATAAATGTAACAAAACAGATAATCAGTTGGTGCCATATTTATTTATTTTTAAATTTTTTAAGCTGAAAATGTACAACAAAATGTATTTAAAAAATTATTACCTTAAAACTGAATTATAATTGCTTTTCTTTTACATGTACAGTTACTCTTCCGGTTGACAGCCATGTTGTGATAAACGTGCGGAAAATTGGTCCTGGTAAATTGATTCTATCTGCTTAATATCTAACATTTCACTTAAACAGAGTAGTACAACAAGCGTCATATTCATTTAGTATTACTTTTTTTACACTGAACGAGGTGACTTTCATTTAATTTTCTCCTGAACTAACCAGTCGTCAATCGGCGATTTCCGCCTGGGTCTACCTGTTCTTAAACAATAACAATGGCTGACTATGAGTGTAAAGATTTTGCCGACATTGGAAAATGTTTTCAGAAATTACATGTATATATCAACACTGAAGTAGAAAAACTAAAAGTAAAGCAAGAACAGATTGATGATAGAGTTAAAATACTTGAAAACCAGGCCGAGTTTGCTAACGGTGAGCTACATGACATTCATAACTCCAAAATCCCAAACTTAGAGTCACTTATAGCCGAGGAGGCAAGTGAACGTCTTAAATTGGAGGTGTAGGGAAGGAAATGGAATTTAATTATCCATGGGCTCGAGGGAACTGTTGGTGAATCCCCAAAGGTCACCGAATACATAGTCCGAATATGGCTGCATAATGACAAAAGGGGGCTTGGGTTTGCTGCTCCGCAGGTGAAAATTATGCAATTTACAGCAGTTCATAGATTGCCAAATGGTCCTGAAAAGAAACGCAATATAATCCTTAGGCTATCAAACTTGATAGATCGAGATGATATCCTTACTGTTGCCACAAAACTGCCTAGGGGGTGCGGATGCAGTGTGGTCCCGGACCTCCCACCTTCACTTGCAGTTCGTCGCGGTGAATTCCTGGCAGAGAGATGCAAGATGTCCAGTGAGGAGAAAAGAAATTGCAGACTAGTATACTTGAAAAAGTCACCTTTCGTCCAACTCGTAAAGAAAAGATCATAAACATTACGCGTCTAGTACAGAGATCGCTTTGAAAATCGAATAATTTTCGCTTTCAAGATTTATTTGAACATTGAAAAAAAAAACGATGCTACATTTTTCACCTTTATTTACCTTTTTTGTTAGTTTGTTTATATATTTATTTGAATGTACATTTTCTCTTTACTCTATTTTGTATTTCGTCAGGCAAAATTTTATATAACACTATTTGTGTTATTCGTGAGTTCTCCTCTCAGTATTAACTTTTCTTAACGTAAATAGTGGGTGTGACATAGTTGTACATTTCACATTCCTGTATGCGGAGTCTTGTGTATTCATAATGTAAACATTTGGATACTCGGAATCTCTCTATAGAGTTGTTCTGCTACAATCATAACACAATGGAAGCCTCCGTGGAAAAAAACACATGTTATTATTTAATCATCGGCCTCGTCACATAAGTGCTGTTAACAGATATAAACAATAAGAACAGGGTTTACCCTAACAACCTTAGTCCTACACATGCATTTTTTTTTTTATCAAATTTCAGTCCCATAATTCGTACAATAAGTGTGAATTATATTTATATGGTTTGTTAAATACTATAGTATATAGAAAATTTCTATTCTTTTAGATACAATCAGAATGCGGATAAAACTTAATCTAGATTACAAGGTATGGTCTTCATTTATTTACGCGTTATGCCTCCAATTTTGGAGTGAGCTGCCAAACCATTATAGTTTAGTAACTAGAAACATTTAGAACTTTCTCAAAACTAATTCCTACATTAAATGGCAGCTTAGACCAAAGTTGTGCATGCTGACAGCTTTGGTGCTTAATTGCATTATTTATCTTGTGTTTTCATGTTGACAAAAATGGTGATCTGTTTACTGCATTCTGCTTTTGCTGCTTTAGTTTAAGTTTTATTTTTGTGATATCATGTTGCTTGATATGTTTATTTGCTTGCTGCATATTATGCTTATGATTTATTTATTTATTTATCTAGTTGTTACTCATGCATGATGTGTAGTAGTAAAATTTTGTATACATGTGTGTATTGTCCATATTTTACATGTATTGTATTGTCTAAAATTCACTGTATAGTTATAAGTTATTAAATCATGCCCTTTAGGGGCTTGTAAAATTTGCACATTCACTATAAAGTGAATTTTGTACTATGACTCTATGTTACATCCACAATATTCGGGATGCAGGGGAATTGTATACATTTATTTAATGTTGGTTAGAGTTTTCTACAGTTTATGACGAGAAAATGATTTATTTGCAGATCTGTTATCAAAATTCTTACTATACCAAGACCATAATAACTCAACGAATTTAAACAACTTATTCACGGTCTTGCAAATTTGGTTACTACTTAGAATGACCCGGAAAGGGGGGATTAAAAAGGGAGGGAATTCAAAAGGGTGGGAAATATTATTTTGAAAACCCTGAATTGCTACCAAGCTCAGTGTGATCTTATTTACTTTATATATTTTTTATAGATGTCTAAATGTATGATACTATTTATTTGTCAGTATGTTAAAAAATCAGGAATGACATACCATCATAGTATACTGAAAACATTTGACTGTTGGATAGAATTACATAATACACCTATTTAACTATTCGATAAATGACTAGTTTGAGAATGCTGCTCTTAACTGTAGGGGTCTGTCAGAGGAGGTGAAGAGAAGAGATTTTTTTCAAGATATAGGAAAAAATATGATATAATTATAACAGATACATATTGTACTAAAGAAAAACAAAAGCAGTGGGCACATGAGTGGGTATAAGACATTCTTTTGCTCTGGCTCCAGCCGCTCAAGAGTAGCAATTTTGATAAAAAATAGTTTTACATTTATTTTTCACCAAGAAAAAAAGGATCAGGAAGGCAATTTTATCATTCTAGATATGACCATTCAAGATTATCGACTGTCTCTTGTTGCAATATATGGTCCCAATGGGGACTCTCCAACTTGTTTTGAAAATGTAAAAAGTCTAGTATCTGGTATAAAAAAATAGCTCCATAACTATGGCTGGAGACTGGAATGTGGTGCAAGACTTTGATAAAGACACCTCAAACTATAGTGCTAAAAACAATATAAGAGCACATGATAAAAGTTTAGATATGATAGAGTCCCTGTATCTTCTTGATATATGGCGAGCTTTAAATCCGGATACAAAAAGATTTACATGGCGTGGACCTGGGCTTAAGCAAAGCCGTTTGGATTACTTTTTGATTTCCTCTGATCTTGAACCATTTGTAAAAAATGTAGGCATGGATATAAGTTATAGGTCTGATCATTCTCCAGTGTACCTGACCTTACAGTTTTACAATCAAATTAAAGGTAAAGGCACATGGAAATTTAACAATAGCTTACTACATGATATGGTATATGTAACTGAAATAAAAAAATGCATTAGGGAAACTATAAATCAATACTCTCTGCCTGGGAATGATCTAGAAACAGAATTATCAGTGAACCAACACATGTTTTGGGAACTCTTAAAATGTATGATAAGATGGAAAACAATATCATATGCCAGTTATATAAAAAAGAAAAACACAAAAACTGAAAGTGATTTAGAACTCAAGTTAGCTAAGTCACTTGAAAATTATGAAATAGATCCCTCAGAATTATTAAAGTTTAAGAATTAAAATTTTAAAAGATGAACTTGTTCAACACAGAGAGAAAATAGTAACAGGTATTATGGCAAGAGCAAAGGCAAGATAGGTAGCAGAAGGTGAAAAATGTACTAACTATTTTTTGTAATCTCGAAAAAGAAATTATAATGAGAAAATGATTCCAAAATAAATTCAGGATAATGGAGAGGAAATTTGTAATCAAGGTGAAATTTTAGAAGAACAAAAATCATTTTATGAAAAATTGTACTCCTCAACAAATCCAATTCTTCATCAAGAACATAAAAATCTATTTTTTGATGAAAATAATCCTTTTATCCGCAAACTTTCTGATGAACAGAGGTTACAGGCAGAGGGTAATTTGAATGCTAATGAATGCTTAAAAACATTGAAAAATATGAAAAATGGTAAATCTCCAGGGATAGATGGATTTACAACTGAATTTTATAAATTCTTTTGGATAGACCTCCATGATTTTATTATAAAATATTTTAATTATAGCTTAGAAACTGGAACTTTTTCTGTTAGTCAGAAACAAGGAGTAATAACATGCATTCCAAAAGAGGGTAAATCAAAATTTCAATTAAAAAACTGGAGACCTATCACTTTATTGAATGTTGATACAAAAAATGCATCAGCTGCTTTAGCAAATAAAAGAAAACCTTTTCTTGGGGCTATAATTAGTGAAACACAGCAAGGTTTCATAAAGGGAAGGTATATTGGAGAATGTACCAGGCTTATTTTTGACATTATGGAAAAGGCAGAAGATGATAATCTTCCAGGTCTTTTACTTTTATTAGACTTTGAGAAAGCTTTTGATACTCTTGAATGGTCATTTATAGACTTGGCTTTGTCTTTTTTAGGATTTGGTCCTATTTTTTGTAAACGGGTCAAGACCTTATATTCAGAATCTCAGAGCTGTATTATAAACAATGGACATTGCTCTCAATTTTTTAATATTGGTCGGGGTGTTAGACAAGGTGATCCTTTATCTCCTTATCTCTTGATATTATCTTTAGAACTTATGAGCGCTGCACTTAAAAATAACCCGGATATAAATGGTATGAAAATAAATGATTCTGAGTATCTACTAAGCGAGTATGCAGATGACTCATGCCTTTTATTAGACGAGAATGAGCAATCTTTAGAAAAATGTTTATATACTTTAGAAAAATTCTCTGAGTGTGCTGGACTAAGGGCTAATTTTGATAAAACTGAAGCCATATGGATTGGGTCAAAGATTCACTCAAGAGATAAACTAACAACTACAAGAAATTTGAACTGGAATTATTCAGGAAAATTTAAACTTTTAGGAATAAAATTTGATCTGTTCAGTGAAAATAAAACGCTTGTAAATTTTGTAGAAAAAATAAAAAAAACAGAGCTTACTAAATTCCTGGGTATATAGAGATTTAACATATATGGGAAAGATCACTGTTATTAAATCATTAGCTCTACCTATTCTAATTCAATCATTGACAGTTTTGCCAAACCCACCTGATGATAAAACAAAAGAAATTCAAAATATTTTTTAGTTTCTTGTGGTCAGGAAAACAAGATAAGATTAAAAGAAAAGTTATGATAGGGTTATTTGAAAATGGGGGGTTGAAAATGCCAGATATAAGATCTTTTTGTTATTCACTAAAGATGACATGGATAAATAAACTTTTAGACCCCTTGAATACATCACCATGGAAAACCCTGTTAATAGATCAATACAACAGATTAGGAGCAGACAAAATATGGTTGATGACCCCTGATGGTATCCAAAAGATTTCTTCAAATTTTAATAATTTTTGGAAAGATATTTTACTAAACTGGAATGTCCTAAACACTGTCACTAATGGCACTGCTGAAGGGATCATGAAACGATCCATATGGCTAAACAAGAGTTTGAAAATAAATAATAAAACTGTCTCTTACCAGAGGTGGGTTGAATCAGGAGTTATCTTTGTAGGTGATTTACTTGATGAAAACAGTGAATTTTTTACTTTAAAGGAATTCTGCAGAAAATATAATCTTAGTATTAATTTCTTGGAATGCCATTCTTTTCTTCATATGATAACAAAAGACTGGAAAGATCTAATCACTAATTCAGAGAAAATTATGCATATATCTAACGATAAATTTGAATTTATTAAAAACAATAAAAAGTCATGTCAATTCTTTTATAAAAAAAATCTTGTCAATGTATACAGAACGTCCTACAAAACAAGAAGACAAAATGTGTTAAGAACTAGGCACTAATATAGAAAATTGGGATTTCATTTATAGTTTACCCTTTTGTTGCACTAAAAACAACAAATTTAGTATGTTCCAGTTTAAGTTTTACATAGAACTCTCGCTACAAATGCATTATTGCAGAAATATGGGTTAAAAAAAAACTAACTAATGTAGTTTCTGTAATGAAACTAAAAAAACTATAAGTCACCTTTTCTAGGAATGTACCGAAGTTAGAAATTTTTTGGTTAGAAATTGCAGCACTTTTTCAAGTTGAAAATAATCTAACTTTAATTTTTAATGTGGAAAATATTGTTCTTGGGTCAGAGTCTTGGGATGTTTCCCTAAACTTATTCACTATTCTGGTTAAGTATTACATTTATACATGTCGCTTTAACACTTCATTACCGATTCTTACAGATGCGATAGCTTTGATTAAAAATTCCTACCAAATAGAAAAAATATCCACCTCCTTTTACAGATCCCCTAAAGCAAGAGAGAAATTTGATAGTAAATGGGAAGTGATTATAAACTTAGTTCACATGTGAGGAGAGATCTTTTGTACTCACTTAAGGCTTTATAATAATTCATGTAGAATTAATAATATGTTGATGCACATCACAACTGGACAGTGATTTGTGTGCATCATAAAAGTGCTATCTATGATGTATATTGATATTGTTATATATATATTGATATACTTGTTTTTGTTTGATTGTATTTGAATTGTCTCCCCTTGACTTAGGTTGTCATTTATTTGGTGATTCTGTCCAACATGTCATGTCTGACCATTATCTGTTAATGATCTCTGGTGGCCTCTCCTGGTACCTCTCATGGTCAACATCATTATATCGACAGTGATGCATGTGGCTAGAGGAAAAGGCTGATGCCATCATTAACTTTATCAACATATTCAGGTATTCTAATCCAGAGTGATAAATGATGAGTATGATCGAGTAGATAATTATCATATATATAATATACAATAAGCATATCTAACTTTTAATTTTAGACTGTTAATATTAATATATGTATTATGAATTATCTATGTATTTATGTATCACAATGCTTGGTGTTTTTTCAAATAAAATAAAAATAAATTACAAAAAAAAGTTTTCTAATGCCTTCTCAGTGGATTCATTATTATCCACTGTTCACGCTTAAAAAATTTAATAGAACAATTTCCTCTAAATCCATGGTGATTGGTACCAGCGAAAATAGATAAATCCACAATACATCTAGAGATCAAATATAAGTATTCAGTTCTAGATCTTCTACAACAGTCCAGTGTATTCGAAATAAATCAAGTCTACAAAAATGATATACCTTTTCAAGAGAGGCTTTGGTGTTTACGTACCACATTCAATATAGAGTTTATTGTAACAGTAAGTGGTGTATCCTAATCTGGCACCAGTGCAGTCATCAATACCATTGGGTGAGGAATAATAATAATAACTCCCAGGACATTGTAAATCTGTCACTAGAGCAGTATGGACACTGTCGTATTTGCCATAAATTTTATAAGCACTGAAAGTAATTAAAAGAAATATTAAAATAACCAATCGTAAGAAATTTTTCTTCGGAATCAAGTTTTAATTATACCTACATGAGTAGGGTAATGCATTACCATAATATCAAATAAAAATTAGAACATAGCAAAGTGCTCTCGACCAACGAAATTGTAGAATTTGATGTTTTTTAATTGTGAAAATGAATGTAAATCAAGTTCTTAGTAAGGGGTTATCCTATTGTTTTACCTGCTTACAGTTCAAAACAAAGAATTTCTTTAAATGAGTTACAACAGACCTGAAGCGCATTTACTAGCTTGAAAGGATTTCCTATTGACACTGAATTAAAGTTGAATTTTAAACAAAAAAAAAAAAAAAAAAATTAAAAATAAGTAAAACAATATCAAAGCAATGCAAAACAGAAAAAAATATTTAAAATTAATAGATATAACTTACATCTTTAGCTAATACGCTAAATAAAACACAGACTACTTGATCAACAGTTGGTAAAAATACTAATTTTCAATATTCCGATACAATTAAAAAAAAAAAAGGATTCTAAATAAACTTTTCAATATACATGCATATAAAAAGCATTTTATTTGAACATATAATTTTAGTCAATGTTTCGGTACTTAAACATCCCTCGGAATTCAATTGTTTGGCATTGAGCGTTCCTGATGAAGGTAAATCCAGAAAAGCGCTTCGGACGCATGAAATTATTAAACGTGTTGTTTTCAATTTTTTGTGAGGGTATACGATGTTTGCTATACCATTGTTCATTTCAACGCACTTTATGACAATACCATTATACCAATCTGAATGATTTTTTATCCCCCACCTAGGGGCATTATGTTTTTCGTTCTGTGCGTCCGTGTGTCCCTTCGTCCGTTCGTCCGTCTGATTGTCCGTCCGTCCGTCCGTCTGTCCCTCTTCTGGTTAAAGTTTTTGGTTAAGGTAGTTTTTGATGAAATTGAAGTCCAATTAACTTGAACCTTAGTACACATGTTCCCTATGATCTGATCTTTCTAATTCTAATGCCAAATTAAAGTTTTGACCTCAATTTAACGGTCCAATGAACATAGAAAATGATAGTGCGAGTGGGGCATCCGTGTACTATGAACACATTTTTGTTTTGCAGTGTTTTAAAATGATTTTACTTTGAATCCATGTATTATTTGTGAAACACTAAATGCTTTAAACAGGAGAATTTTCTGTATAAAGTCAATGATTATGATGACTTTTGAAGCCCAAACTTACTATTGCCTTAAATTCGCAAATGAAAGATCCGAAAACTTTACCAATACAGAACATGTTTTTGAAATAATCGCAAAACTTTTGGGTTGAAAATTTTTTATTTGTTATTACAAAAACGGAACTTAAAACATCTGTCATTATCTCGCAACCCAGTTTACCGCTGTTACTTATTATGAATCGGATCGGTCATTGTTAGTGAATCTTACGCAATTTAATTGGATTAAGTTATTATTAGTTTACCTTCAAACTGTTGAATTTTTTTTTTTTAATGAGAATGTGCATAAATGTAACAAAAAAGATAATCAGTCGGTGCCATATTTATTTATTTTTTAAATTTTTTTAAGCTGAAAATGTACAACAAAATGTATTTGAAAAAAATATTACCTTAAAACTGAATTATAATTGCTTTTCTTTTTACATGTACAGTAACTTAAATCTGGGACATACTATATTATAATAGTCCCAGCCTAAATGACCTTCAAACTGGACACTGGATGAGTCCATATTATTTTTATCAATGAAACTAAAGGTATGAAAGGTAAAAATTGCCACCTCTTATATTTTCACAAAATTTTCCACATATACAGTACATAAATTACTTTTTAATAGCCTATTCCCTAGAAACAAGAGAAAATTAACAAATCAGATGACGTTTTATTACATTAAACAAGTCATTTTTGGAAGAGAAATGCTGAAATACAATTTACGCACGACTATGCCAGGTAAAATTGTTATTTATCTTAACAAACAAATTTTTTTTTTCAGTCTCATTATAATGTTATAATTATAATTAATTTCCGGTTGACAGCCATATTGTGATAAACGTGAGGAAAATTGGTCCTGGTAAATTGATTCTATTTGCTTAATATATAACATTTCACTTAAAAAGAGTAGTACAACAAGCGTCATATTCATTTAGTATTACTTTTTCACACTGAACGATGTGACTTTCATTTAATTTTCTCCTGAATTAACCAGCCTTCAATCGGCGATTCCCGTCTGGGTCTACCTGTTCTTAAACAATAACAATGGCTGACTACGAGTGTAAATATTTTGCCGACATTGGAAAATGTTTTCAGAAATTACATGTATACATCAACACTGAAGTAGAAAAACTAAAATAAAAACAAGACCAGATTGATGATCTAGTTAAAATACTTAAAAACCAGGCCGAGTTTGCTAACTGTGGGCTACATGACATTAATAACTCCATAATCCCAAACTTAGAGGCACAAATAGTCGAGGAGGCAAATGAACGTCTTAAATTGGAGGTGTGGGGCAGGAAATGGAATTTAATTATCCGTGGTCTCGAGAGAAGAGTTGGTGAATCCCCTAAGGTCAACCAAACTAAAGTCCGAATCTGGCTGAATAATAATAAAAAGGGGCTTGGGATGGATTCTGAGCTGGTGAAAGGTATGCTATTTACAGCAGTTCATAGATTTCCAAATGGTCCTGAACAGAAACGCAGTATCATCCTTAGGCTATCAAACTTGATAGATCGAGATGATATTCTTACTGCTGCTACAAAGCTGCCTAGGGGGTGCGGATACAGCGTGGTCCCGGACCTTCCACCTTCACTTGCAGTTCGTCGCGGTGAACTTCTGGCAGAAAGAAGCAAGATGTCCAGTGAGGAGGAAAGAAAATGCAGACTAGTATATTTGAAAAAGCCACCTTTCGTGCAACTCGTAAAGAAAAGATCCTAAACATTGTGCGTTTAGTTCAGAGATCGCTTTGAAAATCGAATAATTTTCGCTTTCAAGATTTATTTGAACATTGAAATAAAAATGATGTTACATTTTTTTTTCTCCGTTATTTACCTTTTTTGTTAGTTTGTTTATATATTTATTTGAATGTATATTTTCTCTTTACTCTATCGCGTATTTCGTCAGGCAAAATTTTATATAACACTATTTGTGTTATTCGTGAGTTCTCCTCTCATTATTAACTTTTCTTAACGTGAATAGTGGGTGTGGCATAGTTGTACATTTCACATTCATGTAGGCGGAGTCTTGTGTATTCATAATGTAAACATTTGGATACTCGGAATCTTTTTGTTCGGCTATAATCATAACACAATGGAAGTCTCCATGGATAAAACTATTTAATCATAAGCCTCGTCAAATATGTGCTGTTTACAGGTATAAAAATAAGAAAAGGGTTTAACAACCTTGGTCCTACACATGCATCTTTTGTCTTTTATCAAATTTCATTCCCCTAATTCGTACAATAAGTGTGTGCTATATTTATATGGTCTGTTAAATACTATATAGAAATATATATATTCTTTTAGATACAATCAGAATGCGGTTAAAACTTAATCCAGATAATAAGGTATGGTCTTCATTTATTTACGCGTTATGCCTGCAATTTTGGAGTGAGCTGCCAAACCATTTAAAGTAAAGTAAATAGAAACATTTAGAACTTTTTCAAAATTAATTCCTACATTGAATGGCAGCTTAGACCAAAGTTGTGCATGCTGACAGCTTTGGTGCTTAATTGCATTATTTATCTTGTGTTATCATTTTGACTAAAATGCTGATCTGTTTACTGCATTATGTTTTTGCTGCTTTAGTTTAAAAGCTTTATTTTTGTGAAAGCATGTTGCTTGATATGTTTATTTGCTTGCTGCATATTATGCTTATGATTTATTTATTCATTTATTTATTTTTCGTTTTTTTTTTTTGTTGCTACTCATGCATGTGAAGTAGTAAAGGTTTTTATACATGTGTGTATTGTCCATGTTTTACATGTATTGTTTTGTCTAAAATTCACTGTATAGTTATAAGTTATTAAATCATGCCCTTTAGTGGCTTGTAAAATTTGCACATTCACAAAAAAGAGAATTTTGTACTATGACTTTATGTTATACCCACAATATCTGGGATTCAGGGGAATTGTATACATTAATTTAATTTTGGGTAGAGTTTTCTACAGTTTATGAGGAGAAAATGATTTATTTGCAGATCTGTTATCAAAATTCTTACTATACCAGGACCATAATAACTCAACATATTTAAACAACTTATTAACGGTCTTGCAAATTTGGTTACTACTTAGAATGACCCGGAAGAAAAAGGAGGAATTAAAAGGTGGGGTATTATTTCGAAAATCCTGAATTGCTACCAAGCTCAGTGTGATCTTATTTACTTTATATATTTTCTACAGATGTCTAAAGGTATGATATTTAGATATAAAAAGATGTGGTATGAGTGCCAATGAGACAACTGTCAAAATTTATAAATGTAAACCATTATAGGTCAGTACGGTCTTCAACACGGATCTTACACCGAACAGTAAGCTATAAAGGGCCCCAAAATTACTAGTAAAACCATTCAAACGGGAAAACCAACGGTCTAATCTATATAAAACAGAGAAACACTTATGAACCACGTCAACAAACGACAACTACTGAACATCAGATTCCTGACTTATTTGTCAGTATGTTAAAAAAAAATCATACCATCATAGTATACTGAAAACATTTGAATGTTGGACAGAGTTACATAATACCTCTATTGAACATTTTCGATAAATGACTAGTTTGAAAATAGGTGCTCTTAACTGTAGGGGTCTGTCAGAGGAGGTGAAGAGAAGAGATTTTTTTTCAAGATATAGGAAAAAATATGATATAATTATATTAACAGATACACATTGTACTTAAGAAAACGAAAAAGAGTGGGCACATGAGTGGGGGTATAAGGCATTCTTTAGCTCTGGCTCCAGCCGCTCAAGAGGGGTAGCAATCTTAATAAAAAATAGTTTTACATTTATTATTCACCAAGAAAAAAAGGATCAGGAAGGCAATTTCATCATTCTAGATATGACCATTCAAGATTATCGACTGTCTCTTGTTGCAATATATGGTCACAATGGGTACTCTCCAATTTTTTTTGAAAATACAAAAAGTCTAGTATCTGGTATAAAAAATAGCTCCATAATTATGACAAAAACCGAAAATGATTTAGAACTTAAGTTATTTAATTACTAGAAAATTATGAAATAGATCCCTCAGAATTAATAAATACAGAAATTAAAATTTTAGAAGATGAACTTGTTCAACACAGAGAGAAAATAGTAACAGGTATTATGGCAAGAGGAAAGGCTAGATGGGTAGCAGAAGGTGAAAAATGTACTAACTATTTTTGTAATCTAGAAAAAAAGAAATTATAATGAGAAAATAATTCCAAAATTAATTAAGGATAATGGAGAGGAAATTTTAAATCAAGGTGAAATTTTAGAAGAACAAAACTCATTTTATGAAAAATTGTACTCCTCAACAAATCCTATTCTTCATCAAGAACATAAAAATCTATTTTTTGATGAAAATAATCCTTTTATCCGCAAACTTTCTGATGAACAGAGGTTACAGGCAGAGGGTAATTTGAATGCTAAGGAATGCTTAAAAACATTGAAAAATATGAAAAATGGTAAATCTCCAGAGATGGATGGATTTACAGCTGAATTTTATAAATTCTTTTGGATAGACCTCCATGAATTTATTATAAAATCTTTTAATTATTGCTTAGAAACTGGAACTTTTTCTGTTAGTCAGAAACAAGGAGTTATAACATGCATTCCGAAAGAGGGTAAATCAAAATTTCAATTAAAAAACTAGTGACCAATCACTTTATTAAATGTTGATACAAAAAATTGCTTCAGCTGCTTTAGCAAATAGAATAAAACCTTTTCTTGGGGATATAATTAGTGAAACACAGAAAGGTTTCATAAAGGGAAGGTATATTGGAGAATGTACCAGGCTTATTTATGACATTATGGAAAAGGCAGAAGATGATAATCTTCTACGTCTTTTACTTTTATTAGACTTTGAGAAAGCTTTTGATACTCTTTAATGGTCATTTATAGACTTGGCTCTGTCTTTTCTAGGATTTGGTCCTATTTTTTGTAAATGGGTCAAGACCTTATATTCAGAATCTCAGAGCTGTATTATAAACAATGGACACTGCTCTTAATTTTTTAATATAGGTCGGGGTGTTAGACAAGGTGATACTTTATCTCCTTATCTCTTTATATTATCTTTAGAACGTATGAGTGCTGCACTTAAAAATAACCCGGAGATAAATGGTATGAAAATAAATGATTCAGAACATCTACTAAGCCAGTATGCAGATGACTCATGTCTTTTATTAGACGAGAATGAGCAATCTTTAGAAAAATGTTTATATACTTTAGAAAAATTCTCTGAGAGTGCTGGACTAAGGGCTAATTTTGATAAAACTGAAGCCATATGGATTGGGTCATAGATTCACTCAAGGGATAAACTAACAACTACAAGAAATTTGAACTGGAATTATTCAGGAAAATTGAACTTTTAGGAATAAAATTTGATCTGTTCAGTGAAAATAAAACGCTTATAAATTTTGTGGAAAAAAATAAAAAGAATAAAGAGCTTACTTAATTCCTGGGTATATAGAGATTTAACATATATGGGAAAGATCACTGTTATTAAATCATTAGCTCTTCCTATTCTAATTCAGTCTTTGACAGTTTTGCCAAACCCACCGGTTGATAAAATAAAAGAAATTCAAAATATTTTTTTTTATTTCTTGTGGTCAGGAAAATTATGATAGGGTTATATGAAAAAGGAGGATTGAAAATGCCAGATATAAGATCTTTTTGTTATTCACTAAAGATGACATGGATAAATAAACTTTTATACCCCTTGAATATGTCCCCACGGAAAACACTGTTAATAGATCAATACAACAGATTCGGAGCAGACAAAATATGGTTGATGACCCCTGATGGTATCCAAAAGATTTCTACGAATTTTGATAATTTTTGGAAAGATCTTTTACTAAACTGGAATATCCTAAACACTGTCACTAATGACACTGCTGAAGGGATCATGAAACAATCCATATGGCTAAACAAGAGTTTGACAATAAATAATAAAACTGTCTTTTACCAGAGGTGGGTTGAATCAGGAGTTTTCTTTGTAGGTGATCTACTTGATGAAAACAGTGAATTTGTTACTTTAAAGGAATTTTGCAGAAAATATAATCTCAATATTAATTTCTTGGAATACCATTCTATACTTCATATGATACCAAAAGCCTGGAAAGATCTAATCACTACTTCAGAAAAAATTATGCACATATCTAATGATAAATTTGAATTTATTAAAAACAATAAAAAGTCATGTCAATTCTTTTATAAAAAATTCTTGTCAATGTATACAGAACGTCCTACAAAACAAGAAGACAAAATGTGTAAAGAACTAAGCACTCATATAGAAAATTGGGATTTCATTTATAGTTTACCCTTTTGTTGCACTAAAAACAACAAATTTAGTATGTTCCAGTTTAAGATTTTACATAGAACTCTCGCTACAAATGCAATATTGCAGAAATATTGGTTAAAGGAAACTAACTTATGTAGTTTCTGTAATGAAACTAAAGAAACTATAAGTCACCTTTTCTGGGGATGTACCCAAGTTAGAAATTTATTGTTAGAAATTGCAGCACTTTTTCAAGTTGAAAATAATCTAACTCTAATATTAAATGCGGAAAATGTTGTTCTTGGGTCAGAGTCTTGGGATGTTTCCCTAAACTTATTCACTATTCTGATTAAGTATTACATTTATTCATGTCGCTTTAACACTTCATTACCGACTCTCACAGGGGCGATAGCTATGATTAAAAATTCCTACCAAATAGAAAAAATATCTACCTCCTTTTACAGATCCCCTAAAGCAAGAGAGAAATTTGATAGTAAATGGGAATTGATTAAAAACTTAGTTTACATGTGAGGAGAGGTCTTTCTTTGTTGTACTCACTGAAGGCTTCACAATAATTGTAATTTCATGTAAAATTAATAATATGTTGATGCATATCACAATTGGACAGTGATTTGTGTGCATCATAAAAGTGCTATCTATGATGTTTATTGATATTGTTATATATATATTGATATACTTGTTTTTGCTTGATTGTATTTGAATTATCTCCCCTTGACTTAGGTTGTCATTTACTGTTGTTATTTATTCTGTTATTCTGTCCAACATGTCCTGTCTGACCCTTATCTGTTAATGATCTCTGGTGGCCTCTCCTGGTACCTCTCATGTTCAAAATCATAGTATTAACAGTTATGCATGTGGCAAGAGGAGAAGGCTGATGCCATCATTAACCTTATCAACATATTCATGTACTCTAATCCAGAGTGGTAAATGATGAGTATGATCTAGTAGATAATTATCATATAGATAATATAAAATTAGCATTTCTAACTTTTTAACTTTAGACTGTTATTGAAAAATTTAATTTAGTACATGTATTATAAATTATCTATGTATCTATGTATCACAATGCTTGGTGCTTTTTCAGATAAAATAAAAATAAATTACAAAACAAATTATATTTAATCCCAAACAAAAGTAGTCAGTAAGTAAAGTTAAAATATGTCCGAGCTGCCTATTTTTGGACATCAAAATTCAATACGATTGTTTTAAAGTCAATTTCGTCTACGTCTCAAAATCTTCTTAGGCACTATAGGAAGCTCTTATATTCCTACAATTTAATCGCTCTGTTGTGTCATCTTGTGTATAAAACACATTTCATTTTTATTTCCGAAATTATATTAGTCCTTACATCACTAAAATTAATCTATAAATGAACTGACTAAAAAAGAGGTAAATCACGTATCAATTATGAAGAATGCACTGACAATGAAACGAATTCTTTATTAAAATCAGACAACAGATCGTTTGAGCTTTGAGTACTTTACTATGTTCTAAGTTTGTAAGATAATGATAATCCCTTTCTCTTACATATGCAAAGATTTTTAAAACCGTCTCAAATGCTGAAACAATTGGGTTGAAATTGCTTCATTTGGGATCAGTAATAACTTTTCTTTAGAACTGAAAAACTGATCTGTCATAAACTTTTTTCTAAACAGTTCTTGAACAGTTCTACCCGTATATTGTTTAATTGTACATTTAGTAGAACTGTTTAAATCTGTTAAGGAGTAAAACTGTCAAATCTGCTTCAAGTCATAACTGTCAGAACTTGCTTTAGGATAGAACTGTCCAGATCAGTTCTAGGGTAAAACTGTTAGAATCTGTTCTAGGGTAGAACTGTCCGATCAGTTCTAGGGTAAAACTGTCAGAATCTGTTCTAAGTGAAAAAATATTTAACGATAGAAAAATCCAAACCTATTCAATGGCAAACCGTTTCTGTTAGAAACTGTTCTATAGGTGTCAGTAGAATTGTTATACTGACTGTTCTAGAACAGTTCCTGACAGATTTCATCTTTCACGGGACTTTGTTAAGTGTTTCTGTGACGTTACGAGTCAACTTTTCATGTGAATATTTGTGGTGACAAAACATGTGGAGTTTGCAAAGGTAGGGATAATTCTAATTATATAGAGACTGGAACTTCAAAGATAATTTAAAGATAGAAAATTATTCAAAATTAACACCAATATGACATGCAAGTCCAAAAATTTGAAATACTGCATAACTGTCCAGGATGCAAGGAAAACTATATTGGACAAACGGGAAATAGCCTTTATGAATGGATCAGAGTTCATAGACAACAAATACGAGACCCAAGAACGCGGATATATTTCGTTAAGCGAACAATTGAACGACGTGAAAATAATAATAATTTCAAAATTTTCCGGTTCTATACATGTCAAAAAGGCACTGAGACATATAGAGAAAAACGTCATAGAACCACTTAACAACGTCTTGATAAATCCCTTGAAGGATGAAAGCGCTAGACTTTTTACAGTTGTGTTTATCATGATGTTAATTTTATTGCAAATATATTATATGTATATTTTCTAAATGTATATGAACAACTAGCATTGACCTGTTACGAACAGGTATTATTTCAGGACGAATTTGATTTTTCACAGAAGTAGGTTATTTGCTTTATCCTAAGCGACTGTATACATGGTGTATGTACTAAGCAAGAAAACATACGATGAATATCCCAGATATCGGCAAACAGAATTAAACTGGTATGTATATTGACTGGAATTGTGGCAGACATAACCCCAGTGTCCATTATAGTAGATCTGTAGGTATCCATGACTACCACGTGTTAAACTTACGGGAATATGACCTGAAAACCACATAATATTAGTTCTATTTTAAACACATTGTACATTTCATATTTGAAACAAAAATTAGCAGTATAAACTCCTATTGTTTGACATGTAAGCCCGGAGTCCAGTTCAGGTATGACATTACTTTTCATCGTGCAATATCATTTTAAATAGAATATGATATTATCTTATTCTAAGGTTATCTTCTCGATGCGGTTTTTTTTTTTTTTTTTGTGAAGATTGTGAAGGCTTGATTTACAATACTTAATTTGAACACTTCTAATATGTTATATGTTTATCTGAGCGCACATGTACATTACATTACAAAGGCGCAGTATATGTGCAGAATTTTCTTTAAGCTAACAAGTATATGTGACTGAGTATCATCGGACAAACATAATTTAACCGATTGTGTCCTATTCCCTATTGTGACATTTGGATTGTGTGCATGAACTAAAATGTTTTACCCCACCACATTCTTTATGTGCCTGTCCTAAGTCAGGAGTCTATGTCTGTCATATTTGTTTTTTTTTTCTTAAATTGTTTTGTCATAAATTAGGCCGTTTGTGTTCCCGTTTGAATTGTTTCACATTTTTGATGTTGGGGACTTAAATAGCCGACTTTACGGTATGAGATTTGTCTCCTTGTTGAATGCAGTACCGTTGCCTATAATTTTTTACATCCTCTGCATTTGAACTCTGGTGGATAGTTGTCTCAGTGTAAATCATACCACATCTCCTTATTTAGTACGTTTTATTTAGTAGGATATAATTACCCTGTCGAGGTACCCGGACACGATTCCTTTATGTTTATACATTGATTTGTATTTTCGGCATGGATTTATGTGACTTTAGTAATTGTAAACTATTGGCTCTGATTTGTAAATCTACATTTATTTTTTTAATCATACTTGTTTTGCTCTCAATGCTGACGTATAATGTTCTTATAATAAATGTTTAAATTATTAATTTTGTCTGTACAATTGCATTTCTTTCGGTATAGAAGAGATTTATACTACCTATAGGTGTTAACATCTATGTCAGTTCAGTCAGGATTCTACTTCGTCAAAATTATTTCTTCATAACGCCACATAATTTTTATAATCGTAAAATGGAAGCAATTGTAGTGAGTGATGACGCGCTGTTAATTTAGCTCTTGAAAACTGATAAATTTATCCACATAGTATCATTACGACCCTTATATGCCAGTTGTATTTTAAACGACAAATTATCTAGTAGTTATTTAGTATAATTTAATGTACTTTTATGCATTTGGTCAACTTAAAACTATTGTCTGATCGGTTGTCAGGTAGAATTTTCGAAAGTTCAAAATATTTAAAAAAAATTCTAATTTGATATTTCGTGGAAGGGCAGACTAAATATATTCAGAGGTTGAAGACTAATTACCCTAGATAACACATAAAAAAAAGAAGTTATGTATTTTTAAGATCCACTTGGAAAGTCGTCAAGTACTTTAAGTTAAAATTTGTTATTCGAACACACCTACTCTGTTGTTATGACTCATTAGAAAGGTATTTCACTTGACCCATATATTTCATTTATCAGTAGTGTAAATTTTTAATGTTATTATATTAACCAAACAACCAAGACCTTTCTCTTTTCGATAAAATCAATGCCCATTTTGGGGATTTTTCCCAAAAAAACTGTCGCCGGGGGCAGGGAAGCAAATTAATGCTTTAAAAAGATCAATTTATATTATTTTACGTTGGAATCTTTTTCGGTGGAATTTATGCTTATGCACAAAAAAGATCCACATGCATTTACACCTACCACAATCGACTGTTTTGTGAAAATGTATCTATAATTTAAAAGTTTACAAATATCTCGACGCTCCATACAATAATTTAAGTAAAAACACATACATAAGATGCATGAAATCCCAAATTAGGCACTTTCATTAAACTTTTAAAGCCCATAGAAACAGATGTAAACAATTCAAATATTCCAACTTGGCCTTTTTTACCTTCTCTAACAAAGAGTTCCATTTCTTATGTTTAATTTCAAGTGGGTTTCCGCCTGATTTGGTTTCTAGTGGAGAGTTGTCTCGTTGGCACTATACAAAATCTTCTTATTTTATTTATATAAATTTCTAGCCACAACACTATAAAGAGAATATATTGCAATACACATGCAAATAATACAATTGGACTGTTATAATTGTATACTCTCTGCAATAATTGTTTTTTTTTCCACGTCAGAGAAGAGAAAAATAATCACGAGCTAATCTTAGCATCCCGATTATATTCGTATGTAATAGTTAGACATATATATCAGAATAAAGAGAAATAATGTAATTGACTTACCATGATTCCCAAGTACATCAGCAGTTGTAACTTCATATCCAACAGTTGAGGCATCCAAATCTAGAAGTAATGGAATATGTTATTTCCGAAATTTAGAAGATAAGAAATATAGATGAGAAGAAAGTAATTGAAGAAACAATAAGAAAATGAAGAAATAAATTAATAATCTGATTTTTAAGAATTTACGGTTTAAATGACAGTGTTCAGGTAAACATTTTAATGATTTTAACATACTAGAAACTGTAAAAACGATCCGTTGGGTCCATCCAAAAGAAATGTCTGCATGGCACCAGCTTGAAATATTTTAAACATCGAGTATAATATCGTATTCCAAACATGAAAACTGTTATATATGTATACACTGTTTTAAGAACAAATAAAATGTGAATGAAATAACAAACCATTAACTGCAATATGAATTGCTTAAAGATCGGGGTTTAAAAATTCACATCAAGTCACTATAGCATGCTATAAATATACATCTATTAATTTTTTCTCATTTATATACTACAAATCTATACGTACCACATTCAATGTACAGTTTATTATTGCAGTAATTGGTATATCCTAATCTGCTACCAGTACAGTCATCTATACCATTGGAAGAATAGTAGTAATAACTACTAGGACAATGGAAATTTGTCACTATAGCAGTATGGTAACTGTCATATTGCCCATATACGTTGTAAGCACTGTAAATTCAAACCAATTTACAAAACTTCGAACACTACGTAAATTCCAGTGAAGTAACTAGTGGTGTTTGAATAGTTTTGAGTAAAGATGATTATGTTGTACTAAGTTTTATTTTTAAAATAGTGTATAAGATAGGAGTTAAAGTAATTGTGTTTGTATTAAGGCTTTTTTTCTGATAGAAAGTATTAGTATAGAATAAAATAAGAATATATGTTATGATTACCAGTGATACAACTCTCCCCTAGAGACCAGTGACGTAGAAGTCAGATAAATAAACTCACCATAGATACCAGGATTCAAATTCCGTGAGTCAGACGCGCGTTTCGTCTATACAAAACCCATCACTGACGCTCGTATCAAAAAAGTTAAAACGGCCAAAAAACATAATTTGTCTATTCCTAGGGTAGAATATCTTTAGTTTGAAAAATTCCAAGTTTTGGAAACAGTTAATTTAGAACTATGACCATATCAATGATATTTTATGTCAATACACAAGTGCTGACTACTGAGCTGGTGATACTCTTTGGAGAAGTAACTGATTCAAAATCATGTAAAGTGCAAAGGACTATGAAATTTAACAAGAGACTCCCTAGAGCTTGAATCGCTCACCTGGTAAAAATATGCCATTTCAATATTTTTTTCCTTTCCTTTTTTACAATCAGTTAAATGGCAAGAAATCCTTTTACTATTGTGACAATTTTGCCATGTTGTCACTTCTGACTTTCAGATCTTATTTTCGCTCTATAACTCTAATAGTTTTTACAAAACTTTTTTTAGTTCTCACAATACATGTTTAACCCCGCCGCATTTTTGCGCCTGTCCCAAGTCAGGAGCCTCTGACCTTTGTTAGTCTTGTATGTTTTTTAATTTTAGTTTAATTATATGTTTCGGAGTTTAGTGTGACGTCCATTTTCACTGAACTAGTACACATTTTTGTTTAGGGGCCAGCTGAAGCCCGCCTCGGGTGTGGGATTTTCTCGAGTATGTTGAAAGGTTCGGCCTTGATGACTTATTTGTAGATCTTACAGTTTTGAACAGTTTTTTTTATTATACAGTTTCTCTTCATCTATTTTAGTTTCTGCTTAAAGTACAATTAGTCTTCCAAGGGCAATAACTCCTACAAGGGGTTAATTTACGAGTCGTCTATATTGTCTCAATTAAGATCTTATTGTGCGTGTAATTTTTACTGTGTAAAATTTCTCTCTATCTGTAAAAGTTTTAAGATAATAGGAAATTGTGAAATTAGCGGGAACATTGACATTTAAGGGACAATAACAACAAAGTCGATAGTCCGATTATACTGAAAAATATCACAAGAAATATACACTGTCATGCTGGTCAATTTTACCACATATGAGATTTTTTTGGAAAATTTTGCTGGAGATAGACCTTGGCCTGCTGATTATTTTTACCTCATTTCATATTTGCTTAACTGCTAGTTTGTGATATATAAGCCAAAAAATAACGTGTTATCCTTATGTTCTATTTTAGCAACAGCAGTCATGTTTGTTGATGGATAAGATATCTGGATACAATTTATAAACTAAATACCCCAAAAAAACATTTAGTTTGGTAACATTTATTCCAGAAACTTTAGAGGAGAAGATTTAAAAAAATGTTTACGACCTACGACGGACTACAGACGACAGAAAACGGTCGCTTTTGATGGCAAAGGCTTAGATGGCCTATTGAGCCAGTTGATCTAAAATTTTTTTTTTTTTTTTTTCATCAATTATATCATTTTGTACTTTAATAATATCGTTAAAAGGAAATATACTTACGAGGAATACCCCAGATATCGGCAAGCAGAATGAAACTGGGTTGTATATTGATTATAGTTGTGACAGACATAACCCCATTGTCCATTATAGTAAATCTGTAGAAATCCTTGACTATCGTTTGTTAGGCGGAATGATAAATGACCTGTTGATCAAATAAATCAATTATTTATTCAAACACGTTAAAACATTTAGTGTTTAATACAATATATAAGTGGCCCAACAACAACTAGATATTACAAATGAAATATATGTAACTATGTGTTTCAAGGCTACTACGATTTTAATTCGAATGTACTTTAAACATAAAAAAAGCACATACCTTGATATAAGGTTTGATTGATCGAATGAGTTTTGCTTAACGTCGAATCAGCGCAAAAAACTATATCGCGATGAGTATTAGATTCAAATGTCAGAAAAAATTGTGATCATGATTGATTTATATAAATAATCTAATATCAAATTTGTGTCTCATAGTTTATATACCAGATGCCCATTCGTTTGATCGATGTGCGACAGGTTGGTTCACAACTTTTTATTGGCCAATACGAAGTTAAGATGTTTTCTTTTTGTCTCGTTCTCTTATATTGCAATTGTAATATCAATTAAAAAAGCAGCCATACCTGATTGAATCACATTTACATACAAAAAATCATGAAAAAATGCCATCAACGTCGTCAAAGAATAATGATGGAAACAGATTAACAACGGTATTTAGTCTTTTGATCTCAATACGTGGTTTCCTTGGCTTGTTTTCCGTCTTGTCATCATTTCTTCGTTTTTTTAATAAGCATTTTGCTGTTCGCTATTACACAATAGTCTTTATAGTGTGGCACAATAAAAGAAACAGTGACTCTTACGGTTCTCATACTTATCATAAAATAAAAAAATGGCAAGACTTTTATACCATATCTTCCAAGTACGTCAGCAGTTGTAGCTCTGTTAAAGTATTGAACAGTTGTAACTTCTGTTCCTAAAATTATAACACAATTTAAAAAAGGAGGTTATTAAATAGTGTGTAAAATCAAATCAAATCTGTTCAACAGTAATGTTTTTATATATTAGTGTTTAACAAATGTTTAATATACAAAATAAATCCCTGAGTTTAAGATAGCGAGGGCTATTCTGATTTTTAAAATCTTGTCCAAATTAAGCAAATAAGTTTGAAGATATCATCCAATTCCATACTTAGTTACAATGGGTAAAATACATGTAAAATAAAACTCAAGTTGATCTTCTCAATTGGCCTTTTTATTATGTACATGGTGGTGTACATGATTATCCCATGGAGATTCTAGTTCATATACATGTTATGTAATTGTTTTAAAATATTAAACCAATCAAAACTCTTTCGTTTCAAATAATTCAAATTACAGAATAAATATTCTTTATTCTGACAATGGGTTCTTCTGGAATCTAACGCTTTTCTATCAAAATGTTATGGATGAACCCCGTTAACATGCATTATTAGCTAAGCAACATTATTGTGTGAATGCTTTATTTTCATTTAGTTATGGTGATGAAAAAGTACCTACATTGGCATAGTGAAATGTTAAATTTTAAGACTGTATCAAGCAAAAGTACACAAATGGTAATATGAGGGTCTGGATTGGGTTAACAGAATAGAGAATAATGGACAAAAAGTTTAGAATAAATGGATAAAAAATAAAGAATTGAGAAAAATAGGACCAAAAAAAAAAAAGAATAGACAGTTATTGGGTGCTAACATATAATGGATAGAG
This sequence comes from Mytilus coruscus, assembly GCA_017311375.1. Classification (NCBI taxonomy): domain Eukaryota; kingdom Metazoa; phylum Mollusca; class Bivalvia; order Mytilida; family Mytilidae; genus Mytilus; species Mytilus coruscus. Next base: position 27,283 of record JAASAO010001492.1, on the reverse strand, counting down.
AATAATGGGAAAAATGTATATAGAATACAGAAAACTGGCTGAAAAAAAAAGAAAACAGAACTGAAGAATCTCCATCCAGACTCTCTAATATTGAAACTGAAATACTAAACAAAATCTTTTTTTTTATTTTAAAACACCTAGAACCCCATAAAAAACAAGAACAAAATTACATGTAGCAACATTGTTTTATAAAACATTAAATTAGCGAATTTTATAGATACAGTTTTCATTCAAGAGGATTTTGAAGTAATGTTCACGCGCATTAATTGTTGACATGAAGTTAATACTATGATAGTTGTGTTTACAATATTTGATGAATGAAAGAGAGCAAAACATTTTCATTTGTTCACCAGTGGACTGCAATAAACGTATTTACACTTGATATTTAGCTGAATTTTGTCTCAAAATGACCTTAGATCTGTCTCCGAATAACCTTCCGAAGTCACACAACAATCCCAAATTAATTATGACGTCAACTTTTTAAAATTGTGATGTCAAACTTTACGGGAACTTGAGTGATTCTTAGTAAAGGCGGACACATTTTCATACAAGTTTAAATATTTCTATAGATGTAATATACTTACTACCTCCTGATTTAGGGTAACCTGCAATTAGACAAAGAAATGGTGTACGTATTTTTACAAAATATGTCTTATTTCAGTTACAAATGAAATAAAAGTAGTCGATTTTTTCATTAGGCAATTTTAAATGAAATTACTTCAGAAATTTAAAAAAACGTTTAAAAGAAGTTAAGAAAGAACTAAATATATACATGCAAAAAGTTTTATTTTTCTTTAAGAACTGGTTAACAGACCAAACGCGCGTCTGGCATACAAACTGTTAATACTAGTGTACAGCAGTTAAATGATGGAAGATGTCTCAAGTCTTTTTAATGTCAATTATCTTTTTAGAGAAAACATTATACCGGATGAACAGAGTATCAGTGAATTCATTATAACGAGCAATGGCCTTGTCATCAGTATTTTCTATGTATCTTGCCAATCAAATCTGGATCATTTCAAACATAAATCAACCAATGTATAAGCGTCATCAAGACAGCTTCAATCGATACAACAAAACAAGAGGTAAATCTAAATCTTCAAAATAGAAAGTATATATAGGAGATATTTAGCTTTGAACAGCCCCGAATCTAGAAAAGAAGTAAGTAAATTTGAAAAAGAAATTGAAAGTCGTGCCTGCAACCAACAATCCCTCAAACTATTATTTACGCATGAAGATAATACAAATGATATGCAATATTAACGAGGTTTTTGACTTTGTATATGTACAATCATACTGATGGAGTTACGTTTGTGCATGAGATCTCAACCCTGTACATGTTTATCTTGATCAATGGACTTACAAAAAGTTGATGAAAGGAAATACAAATGTCAAATGAGATATAACTTGCTTTCCGTATTCCGTGCAATATGGTTTCGAACATTTAATTACATACAGGATATGATATCAACAAAACAAAATTAAACGGTGGCATGAAATCATATCAAAACAAATATATAAATCAGCAGACAAAAAAAAAAAAAAAAAAAAATCACTTCTATTCAATTTAGATATGAAAATTGATCTACTGACATATTCATTGATATATCCTATAGATGAAAAATACAAAAATCCATGACATACTTGAACATAGCCAACAGATAAAACCAACATAGCTTTCATTGTTGTTTTTTTGTCTTGTCATGTGTTTGAAATTCCTTTGAAGGTCTTCCCCATTAAGCTTAAGTCCTTAAAACGCATAGTTCAATAAAATCGAAACTTAGCTTCTATTTGAATGGTCCAAGCTGTTAAAAACTGCTACATTAGTCTTTGAAGGGAAATGCCTGCACCAAGTCAGGAATATGACAGTTGTTTTCCATTCGGTTGATGTGTTTTAGATTTTGATTTTGCCATTTAATCAGGGACTTTTCGTTTTTAATTTTTCTTGGAGTTCTGTAAATTTATCATTTTACTTTTCACTGATATACAATATACTCCAATGTCTTCCCAAACTTTACATCTGCAACTGGCCAACAAATCAAAGGTCAATTGATTTGTTTACACCATCAACAGGCCATCAATTACGGCAATAGTAGTTAACTATGTTCAAATCTCGCACCTTGACAACGAAGAGACAAATCAAGGCAACAAACAAAAAAGGAGGGAAGCGCCAGAACTAACTAGAGGATCTAAACAGGTTTTTTTCTTGTGTTGCTAACCTTCATTTTCAACAATGGCCATTTTTTTTTAGTAAAAATCATCATTAAAGGGGAATAACTCTATTAAGAATTAACTGACAATTTTAGTCATGTTGACGTATTTGTAGATCTTATCATGCTGGTCATTTATCATTTTAAAGTGTCTATTTATCTATTATAGATTTCAAGATAATAGGCAAAGAATGCAAAAAAATGGTAAATTACCATTAAAGGATACTAAATCCAATCACGAGTCGACTTAAGATTTCGACCATTTAACTTATGTGTAGATATTGTAATGCTGATTATTTAGGCTACTTAAGGTTTCTATCTATCTATTATAGTTTTCAAGATTATAGGCAAAAACACCAAAAAAAAAAAAGAAATTGGGGAAAATTGTCTCTTAAGGAAATAATGTCAGTAAGGTGTTGACTGACGATTGGATAATTTCAACTTATTTGAAGATCTTGTATTGTTGATAATTTTGTATGTTTATCTATTATAATTTCCGCGATAATAGGCAAAAATGTAAACGACGACAACGGACGACAAATGACAGCCTCCAAGTTATAGAAAAAATTACACGTTAATGTGACTACAACCAAACGACACAAATAACCAACATACATCTAGTTATTAAAATATTGTTGTTCGTGATACACAGATGTCTATAAAAATGTTTCTTACCAATAGTGTAAAAGGCTTAAAATCTAGTTAATAATAAATGTAACAAAGACTTCAAAGGATCTGCGATTTACATATATTTCTCCACATGAAAACCCCTTACAAGTTCACTGACTTGTGACACATAAAATAGTTTGAGATAACAATCAGTGAACCAACAAAAGGTACAGTCTAATTCAAATGTACTTACGACAAGAAACACTAGCGTCTTCACCATGACCACAATTATGTCTGTTCCATCCATTTGATGAACACTGAGATATGTCGCTTTCATATCCATTGCAGTTTAAGTCATCCAACAAAATTGATCCATACCCTTCACCAAACGCAGCATTTCCATATGCTGTTACGCTTCTAAAATTATTTAAATATTAATGTAAAATATTCTCATAATTCAAATTGGTCGGAATTGACCGAATATTGCTGTTCACTTAGGAACATCGCGAATTTACAAAGGCAATACGCCATGAACTATCGTAAGATTTTTACATCGTTAACTACTTGTGTTTATCAATTGTGTTAAGTAGTGTCAAAACAGACAAATAAAACATTATCAGTTGGTGTTCCGAAATAAATACAACAATCCAGGAATAAGCATTCGACGGATTACTTTTCTTTAGATTGTGATGTTGTGACACCGAGGCATACGACTTCAATCCTTCTAGTTAAAGTGAAGTGCCATGTGGTGCTGTTCAACCATGAATATATATGTAGGACCCAGAGGTGCGATTGGGACGCTGAAACGCGATGGTCACGCTGCCGTTCGCTATTGTGCGATAGACTATATCAATCGTGATGGCCAGTTTTAAATCTACGAATAATCGATTATTCAATGAAGATTTGTTTAACAGTTAGTATATAAATAACACTTGTTATTGTCTATGTATGTCCTTAGTTACAGTTGCAAACTAAATGAGAAATCATCATCTTTGATTTTCTGCATGTGAATTTAATTCTGCGTTAATATTATATCTTTACTTGGTTCCTCTAATTAGTTACTCGTTTAACGAAATATCATAATATCATAATACGGAAAGTCCGAGGCAGTTTGTGAACCCGGATGTATTTAGAGAATGCCACGCTCCACCGTTCATACACACATAACCTTTTGTAGATTTCGAAAAACAAAAATCCGCTAAAAAATCACCTCTCCACCTATCACTCCCCGTTTCCCGAAGTATCAAATGATTATAAGCCCCTTATTAACTTAACAAATTTGAAAAATTGCTTCTAACAAACAGATTGACTTCTACCATCAACATGAAAAGATTTGAAAATATATTTTATGTAATCGATCGCACTTCAGCGTTACCATCGGCGCAGCTATCAACACAATAGCGTCACAATGCCACCATCGTACCTCGGTGGTATCAAAAACGCACTTTAGCGTCAAACCATTGCGCGTCAGCGATACCATCACGGTTCAGAGTCTTATATATATTTATATATCTAGCGTAAATCATTAACTTAAGTGCGTTACATTATTTAACTGTTGTTGCATTATTTTTATCGTAATAAATCTTCGTGGTTCAACAAAATGTTGATATTAGGATAAAATTTGTGTGCGTTGTTTTGTCATCCATGCAAATGAAAACTTTTTGTGATTCATCTAAGACTACGAAAAAATGCAAATTACAAAAATAATTATAAATCTCTCGTATTTAATGTTCAAAATAATTATATTTAAAGATGAGTGGGTTTTTTCTTTCAATCCAGTACGAAAGTATATGATTTTCTTAAAATGTATATAATGTAATGTGTAAAACCAGTACTTCATTGATTTTTTAACGTTTAACAATGGCGGAAAGGCATGCTACTGCCAAACTAGAGGTTTCAGCTCCTTCAAACTGTTGGGCGTTCTGTTAGGCCCTTTTGGTTTTATAATACTCTCAAACGTTTTTATATTTGGCTTTTTAAAACTTTTGCTCGCGAGTGAACAAACGATGGTTATTTTAAAGACTTGTGTTGTATGAACGTTAATAGTAGCATACGGTTTATCAAATACCAAAAATACATTCAAAATTTGCTTAGTCTGAAGCACGCTTCTAATTAAACTACCATCAGAACTATGAAATCAAATATTTTCATCAAAATGATTAAAATCGTATCTAGAACATCATACCAAAGACGAGTTCCAACAAATCAGTCATTGTCGACTGTGTTTAATGGAGTTGGGACCTGAGTTTTCTACTGAAGTAACATGAATTTAACTTTTATGAGATGCTAGAGTGAATTACCCATATCTGTTGTACCCCAACATTGCACATATTACTTTAGCTTCGTTTGTGTCAAAGTTGTCATCACAAATAGTTCCCCATGCTCCATTATGATATATTTCAACACGTCCTTCCCAATAATAATTACCACCGACTAGCCTTACATCTGAAAAATTAATATAATAGTAATATAATCATGATAATGTATAATATCTTCTTTTAAGTACGAAAGTTACTTTTACTAGGAATTAATGATAATCCCTTTTCTTGTTTTTATTTGAATATAAAATCACTTGGATTAAGTAAAGACAAATAAAAAAAAATTCTTCTAAGAAGTTTTGATTTCGTGCATAATGAAAATTGTTATATTTAGGCATTTATTGTTGAACACGCCTAAATGAAATGTTAAGACACTTTCTGAACGCTAGATTTAACTTTTGATATTTTAGTTAAACTTACTCGTATACGAAACACTAGTTTCTCCTGAAAAAAATATAACATAACGTTTGTAAATACATGTATTTGTTATAAATTTAGAACTTAAAGATTTGCTTGCAATAAATATGACAACATTTATATAGGTTTTAGTGCTCTATTTGGGGCAATTTTGCGACGTTTGTGGCATACTACATTGAATCGAGTTTTTAGAGAAGATAATATTGTTTAATCTTATCTTTTAATGCTGTGACTGTCCTTCTCCGACTCGTGATCCCCACTGACGTACTTTGGATGTCATATCATCAATTCATTAACAGAGTTTTGCATAAATTTTCACCTAAATTTATAAGCTATTCAAGATTAATATATTTTCTTCTTTTAAAGGACAATTTAAAATCTTGAAATAAAAACAAATGTCAACTTATAACGGTATGCATACCTGAATAGAGAGGCTTTGTAACTGACTCCTCGGTGGTTAACGAGTCTGAAATAAAAAAAAAGGAAAATAACAAAAATACCAAACTCCAGACAAATTCAAAACGGAAAGTTATTTATCAAATGGCAAAATCAAAAGCTCAAACACATCAAACGAATGGAAAACAACTGTCATATTCCTGACTTAGTACTGGCATTTCTTCATGTTAAAAATGGTGGATTAAACCTGGTTTTATAGCTAGCTTAACCTCTCACTAGAAAGGAGAGAAGAGACGGACATAAGATGCGTACTAAATTGGATGTCGATATGTTTAGATTGTTTTCCCTCCAACCTTATCAGGAACCAGACACTCGAAACATGATAAAGTCTCAGAAGCCATATATGTTTAATAACTTATTGTTTGCATTCCAGTTTGCAACAAACGTCCAAGCATTCACCTGATTTATTGTTATTAATCCAATTGTGAGAACAGGGATACAGATATGTATTTCTTATACAAAAAATCAATTTAAAAGAATAGAGCATCTTAAACATTTTTATTTTAAATTTGCATCAAAGCGAGAACATGTGCTATGTCCAAACATGTTCTATATGATATGGATTATAATCAGCAACTATCGATTATGTATCTGGACTTTAAGATAAACTATCTTGCATCAACTAATAACCTTCATTTACTGATATCAAAATGTTTTGAATTATATTACCCTGTACAATGCTGTGTATGGAAATTAAACTATATTTCTAGATGATAAAATATTCTTTGTCAAAATGATAACAAAAAAGAAACACATGTGAGTAACATTAAATTAAATGCGAACACAATGGATTAATACAGATAACACGATTTTAATCTGCAAGGAAATTAGCACTTTATTACACATGTAATGTAACCATTTTTTTTTCAAAAGAGAGGTTTAAAAGGAGGCGAAAGATACAATAAGGACATTCAAACTCATAAGTAGAAAATAAACTGACCAAAAGACAAACAACGGTAATTTAAATCGCATAACTTTTAGAACTATTCTTAACATACTGAATAAGTTACAATTTATATACAATTCAGATTAATGCAACAGTACTTACCAAAGTTCAGATCTCATAAATCGAATACAAAATAAGATAGCAAACAAAAATTGAGCAATTTGCATCAAATCCAAAGGGGGCGAAACCGATTATGTCGACAGGGTAAGTGAATCCTGCTATACATGCATTATCCGCCATGCAAATCCACAATTAATTTTCAATACTAATGGAAATTATGCAATTGAGTTGAAGGCGCATCATTTCATCATGAAGACAATCTTCAAAATACTTCCACATGTTTTAATATTCCGTAAAACAACAGTACAATAATATATTTGTTCACTTTACATACCGCATTCAATATATAACTTGTAATTGCAGTAAGTGTTGCCTCCGAAGTTGCGCCCAGTACAATCTTCTACGCCATTGCTATAGTAATAACCAGGACAATGAAAATCTGTAACTATAGCTGGTCGACTCTCATAGTATCTGGATATACTGTATGCTCTACAACAATAAAGAATGAAGCTTTTTTAGTTTTGACGAAACTTGTCGCAGAAATCTCACACGAGACGGAAGAAATACCAGTTAAATGACACATGTTTAGAAATTCTGCATGCTACACATATCTGATAATTGCTATTGATTATTATTTGCTCTTGCATATCAACGTATCTAGTTTTCTTCAGGATTTTCCGAAAAATCGTTATAATTCAAAAAAAAAAAAATATAATTAACATTGTTTATGAAATCATTCAAACAGTATAATTACATACGATGAGTATCCAAGAGAGCGACAGACTGAGTTGAACTGGTATGCATATTGATTAGAGTTGTAACAGACATAGCCCCATCTTCCGTTGTAGTAAAGCATTAGTGACCCTCGATTCCCTGCGGTTAAGCGTATTGAAATATTGCCTGTAACAAGACAATTATATTCTTAAAAATAACAGGTTTGATTGAAAAAGGATTGGAATATAACTAGAAGGTTAGATAAAAATGGGTCTCTGAAGGAAACACACAACTGTGGCAGAGTTATGTGGAGAATCGACTAAAATAGACATTTCTACCTGTCTAGCGTACATAGACAGCGCTGTTCTTTTGCTTTTTGTGTGTTTTTTTGCTGTGCATGTACTGATTTTGTGTCATGGATGGATATCCCATATCCTATGTTTTTCTATAATCCTACATTCTGTCGATATCTATATTTCGGAATTGCATGAAATCATGTTTTTTCTCCGACTGTTTATGACGTTTTACAATAATTTCACTGGATATGTATTGTTGGATATTTTAGTCTAAGTCACAAGTTAGTGGAGGGTTGGCTTCCTAAAAATATGTTTAGCACCTCCACATTCTGTATGTGTCTGTCTCGGAGTTCGGTATTTTTGTTATTTTACTTTTCCCCAAGTCAGGAGCCTGGCATTCCGTAGTTGTCGTTGTTGCTGTTTAACATATTGTTGTTCGATTATTATTTTGCATATAAATCAGGCCGTTAGTTTTCTCGTTTCAAATGTTATTTCGAGGCGAATCAACTTGCTATATTGTATGGAAGTGTGCTAATTGATAAAGCCGTACGGTGAAAGATACATGTTGACTTCTATGTCAGTTTATTTTCTGATGGAGAGTTGTCCGTTTGTCCATTGCAAATCATACCACATCTTCTTATATATATATATAGTCTAAATTGAAAACAACGTTCAAACCTATGAATGCGTTGGATAAAAACCGCAATTTTATAAGAAGATGTGGTATGATTTGCAATGGACAAACGGACAACTCTCCATCAGAAAATAAACTGACATAGAAGTCAGCATGTATCTTTCACCGTACGGCTTTATCACACAAGGTTAGCGGTCACCATCTTAAGAGGAACATCTTTTCGTTGTCTTCAATTTTGGATACTTAATCGATCTGTTATGTTTCCTGTTGTGTTCTATTATCTACATAATATTGTTACTGAGTCTGAATTGGCACAGCGAGCAATACATGCATAGCAGGAAACACTAACTTTGAAGACGCATCCGGTGTCGATCCATTTCGATGTTATTCTTTTTTTTTCTTTTTTTGTTATCCGCTTTGGGTTTTTTTTTCAAAGCAAGGTTGAATATCGGTAGTTACTCCTGCCTTTTATTTAAATAGATTAAATTAAGTAAAAGGGTGATAATCTGATGTTAAATAAAATTTCATAAATTGATATTGTTTGGTTGCTGTTTGGTTGACTTTTATACTATTTTCTTTTATTCTTTGGTATACCCAAAAAACTAGACGAGATAGTGTAAAAACGAAGTCAGGAATATGACAGTTGTTTTCCATTCGTTTGATGTGTTAAAGCTTTTGATTTTGCCAATTGTTAAGGACTTTCCGTTTTGAAATTTCCTTGGAGTTCGGTATTTCTGTTATTTTACCTTTTCGACAACAATGTATCAATTGATGACAATCTTTGAAAAAGAGGGTAATACAAATATACTGAATTCCTATGCAATCTTATTATGCCTTAAATAACATTTGATAGTCTTGATATAAATAAATAACTGAATAACATTGAACTCTCAATTGATTTTTAAATACAACAATACAAGGAAATATATCAATCTGTAAATACCATGTCCTCCAAGTGTATAAGACGTTGTGGAATCAGAGTGATAAGTAGAAGATTCAGAATCTAAAAATACATTTGAAAATAAACCTATTATAAAAGAAAGAAATCAAATGGAACAACAAATATGAAAATATTTTTACAGTTTACATTTTACAAACCTTTCTAAAATTGTCCCTTTTTTAATTCTTAAATTATAAAGAAACTAAGGTTTCAACTCCCGCACGCAAAGTTGACTTTAAATGGATTTGGCCATTTTTTTTATGTTTTTCTTGGTATATAGCTATTCAACTGTTTCTGTTCTTATACATGTTCGGCTTTCAAATAATCGGCTTTGAGCGTTCCTGATGAAGGTTAATCCAGAAAAGCGTTTCGGACGCATGAAATTAATAACGTGTTGTTTTCACTTTTTACAGAATAATCGATTCGAGTTATATTGTACACCCGTCGAGTTACTCACAACTATAAAAACAAATCCAGTGATATATCACATCTGATGACAAGTCATGGAAAAGGAAAGGGGGTAGGGATTATAGCAACGAGAAAGGAAATTTTTCCATGATATCTCTTATAAAGACACTACACATGCATTTACCAATTTTAATGCACAATGTAATTTATGATAGATTAACACTTAAATTGGCAGATTGTATGCAGTTGTTTTCAATAATCGGGTTTCGTCATGCTCAAATGAAGACAGTTATTCAAACATTCGTCTTTTTATATCTATAGTAGTAAACGTTGACTGTTGATGTAAATCTTTCGCTGGATAGCAATGAATTGGAATAACAACATTTTAAGTAGAAGAATAAAATATCATCCTCTCAATTACCAATAAAAATGAAGTATAAAACACATATTTTATACTTTTTTTTAAAGACAATGAGAAGATTAGTAGTTCATTTCAACAATTGTGACAATCGTCGACATCTAAATTTGTGAGTTTAGCAATTCGTTGACAATAAAAGATAATCATAAGGATACATAAGTAAAAAAAAAAGCTAAATACTCACATGATTTTGGATTTGCTATAAAGAATGAAATATGGTTTGTACATAGTATTACAAAAAAAAAAAATGATAATTGTCCGGTGAGATCCGTAAAATATGGTATGTTGCAATTATGAAATTAAAATTTATCAGGATTTCTACTACTATAGTGATAAATTCCAAGTTTTTGGGGGTTTGTATATTAACGATACATAGTTACATGGAGTCTAATTCACATCGAAGTTAAATTGTTATCTTTATTACTTACCAGTCGAATTAGATATTTTACTGACTTCTCAGAGATTTTTTGCTACAAACAATTTCACTACAATGTTGTCTGCGATAAGACAAGGGATCCTTTATTAGTTGAATATATTATAAGGGAGAATTGATTAAACGGACCCTCTCAACAGTAAATCATTCAATTTATTTCATACTGAATATGTATATTGTTTCTAAAAAATCATAGATGAAAACATGATTGGCCTCACAGTCTTAATGTGTATAACCCATATCAAAGTTGTCATAAACATTTGCATGATACCGAATCCTATGGACTTAAACGTGGCACTTGAAAACTTTACTATGTACGATACTGTCAAAGAGTTTGCAAAGCAAACAACAATACTTCTATAGAGAAAATAGAATAATAGAAAACCTAAACTGAACATCTTAAACTATCTGCAGTCATATTTTTTAAGGGAAAGACAACCATTGTTTCAGAAAAGCTGTGAAGTGAAAGTGTGATATTCAAAATTTTCGTTTTCCTGATTTAAAAGTAAAAGCTGTCAATATAGCTTATATTTTCAGTATATTGTTTAATATGCACACGGAATATGCGTAATTCAATACTCACCACAGGAAACACTAGCATCTTCATTGTGTGAACAGTCATTTTGGTACCATCCGTTAGATTTACACTGAGCTATATCGTTCTCATATCCTGAACACTCTAAATCATCTAACATTATGGACCCAGAACCTCCTCCAAATCTTGAGCTGCCGTATGACGTAACGGACCTGCAACATAAACAATCGTGAATGTAAACAATGGCTACTTTCAATTCAGAGCAGTTATGCACTAAGTTATATTAAACTTAATTCAACTTATATTGTGTACCATTTATATAAACTTATATACCAGTAGACTGCATTTATGTGATTTTTTATTCTGTGCTATATACTGAGTCTACTGTGTATGATTACAAGCATTAGATGAAAGTGTTTTGTTACTGCGAAATCGAGAATTTATGCATATTTCTTTGATGCAAAAAATACTATTTTCAAAAATACAGATAAAACTCTTTATTTATAAATTTAACGAAAACTAACTAAGCGTTCTTATACAATGGACCAATTTAGGAATGTCTTGCTTTATACTGCACATTCGGATCTGCCAAGACATTTCAACGTATATAACGAGGACGGAATCTGAATTTTTTAAATGATAAATATATTTAGGCTTATTTTAAATAATTGCTAGAAATATTCCATACATAGATTGGATCGAAGGCTCTTACTTTTAAGATATACAAAAGGTGCTCTCTACACCTGTTCAACAAATCGTGACCATAGGTAACATAATATAAAAATTTTCTTTCAAAAACAATTACAAACAAACGAATTTTACTAATTTTAGTTAACTTCTAAACTTATCATTCTCGTTCTCCTATACTTTCATTACTATCTTAAAGTATCAGCATAAATATCCCACGTTATTGTTACTTGTACTTGTTGTCCTAATGAACAGTCATAATTGTTGATCAACAGATTTCAACGGCGTAAAATGTGACCCTAAACAGTGTTAAGTAGTTCCTGATATTTTATGACAATATCAAATATCTAGAGATTCACAACATGCGATGAATACCGGGAGAACATGAACTTACTCAGCTATTCACCATTTTGCGTTAGGTTGCATAAAAGGGATGACGAAGCGTTGGGCAGAAATGTTATATGTACTTGGGGAACACATACACGCTGTAAAGGTTACATAAAATGATATTGTTTAAGCGTTATGTTAATTAAAAGCATATGGATTACATTGAAAAGAATAGTCAAAGTGTGTTATTAGTTTACACAGGGACGCAATAAAATGATATGTTTTACATACTGCTCAACACAGCCTTAACATTTTAATATTATTCAACTGTATACCAAACTATGTATGTATTAGAAAAAATCATTATGTTCGCATAAAAATAGCGAACCCGACCGATGCGTTTTTTTTATCAAAGTTGCAGAAAATACTTCCATTTTTCGCTACATTTCCTGTCATATTTGAGTGATGACAGTCATCAAAACTAGAAAATGAGGAACTAAACAAATTTAACAATATACAATAGTTCAGAGTAAAACAATTATACTAGAAGAGTATCATCCTATGTTAGTTAAAACTGGATTGCTCCTTAAAATAAAAGCAATGTCTTTATAACTTCTTTGCTGAAGATTTTCATTCGTATTTCAGAAAATGATATTTTAAAAAGAAATGGGTAAAAGATGTGTTACGAGCGTAATCAGATATTTTCAGCAGAAACCAAAATTTAAGGCTTCCGCATTATTAATGGACTGTGGGAGAATAAATGTTCAAAATGTCAAAATCGATATCGAACTACGTAATCATGGTAATGCAGATTGTGTCTTGTCGCAATTGTAATGTTTTTTCCATTTGAATCTACTTTCAAATTTAAAGAAACCATAAAAATATTCAATTGAACTTCTTACAGACTGAAGGAAATCTTTATGTAAGGAAATCTTTATGTAACATGTGTAAGTTTAGATGTGTTAATAATAAACTGCCAGTTGAAGAGGGCAGGTTTTGGGGAATAGCAAGAGATGATAGCATTTGTGATATTTGTGACTGTAACTCATTAGATGACGAATTTCATTATTTATTCCAATATTCTTATTTCAAAAACGAAAGGAAAATGTTACTTCCAAAAGAATTCACTACAAATTCAAATGTTGATAAATTTCATGCTTTATTTAACTCAGACAATTATGTTTTTTTCAAAGCTGCAAAATTGTGTAAAATCATACTTTCTTTAGTAACATGATTGAAGTTACTGTATATTCATACATTTATTCAAATATGATGTTTATGTTTATATAATATGTCCGTCTTCCATATATTTGAAATGCCTATCATGTATATATGTTAACTTGTTCAAATAAAATAAAATAGAAATAAAAACTTGAAACTTGAAACTTGAAGTAGTATATGCTTCCTTTCGTAACCACCGACAATTGTCTGATAAAGTTTTATAAAAATAAAATATTATCGACTGACTTTATTTGTAGAATGAACGTTAAAACGACGTTACTAAACAATTTACCCGTATCTGTTGTATCCTAACATAGAACAAATGACTTGAGCGTCTTGTCGATCGAACTGGTCATCGCAGATAGTTCCCCAGTGGCCACGATGGTACACCTCTACACGCCCTTCCCAATCATAATAACCACTAACAAGTCTGACCGCTGAAATAAACACACATATATATTATGACAAATTAACTTTGAAACGAAACATAACTTTTTTCTCCAACGCATAGGGTCTAGTGTTTTTGCTAAAGCGAAGAACTTGAAATCGAACTTTCTTGTCTCTTTTTAATTATATCAATACAAACGAATTTATGTTCTAGACACGTCAGTTCTTTAAGGAATTTAGAACGGACAATAATTTTTTTATTTGTTTCTTCCTTCATAACATTTAAGGTGTTTATATAGCAGGTCTTTGACATCAGTTGGTACAAAATATTCTATAAAATATCAGTCCGAACACGCCATACAACATGTTCAAGACCAGTACACATACAAATCCCTCATACTCGATAGAATTCATACATATTTAGCAAAATCATTATTACCCACAATTTAACATTTATAAACGATACAACTTATAATTTCTTCCAAAAAAGTATAACAAAAATATCAAACTCTAAGGTAAATTCTAAAGGGGAAGTCCATAAAACTGACAAATTCAAACGCCACCAATCAACGGAACAAGTGAAAACAACTGCCATATTCCTGACCAGATACAGGTATTTCCCGAGAAAAAAAAATGTTGTGATAAGCTGGTTTTATAGCTAGCTAAACCTCCCAAGTTTGAAAAAAGAACGAATTATCTAAATGCGTAAGGCAATTAGTAATTGCGTCTTTTTTTAATTAACATTTTCTTATTAACTTAATTTATATATGTCATATGAATGAGTTCAACGGACGGAATAAGACTATGTTAGTCATATGAACTACTAATTTCAATATCAACCCATAGTGTGCCACCTGCTGCATTAAAAAAATATTTAAGATACTTTAATATCACTTAACATAAATCTGAAAATCACCCCAGATTGGGCCAACGTTCACACCTTTTCTATTCTGAACATTTTCCTAAGCATTGAACCACCAACATTCTTTGTGGTGATCAAATACGCATTGACAATCATTTCATTTAATTGAAATATCGAACAAAAAAATAAAGAAAAAATAATTTTTTTGTGAAAACAGTAAAATATAGATGGAAAACAGATAGATTACCCAGATATATTAACACAATCATCAACACAGCATTAAACTGGGTTTTTTTTTTTTTTTGGTATCTCAGTAAATGTAATTTGTTGCCATGGAGACCAGTGGATTTTAAAAAATATAACATTTTCGTATTTTTTGTGTTACCATTAAACACCAATGTTATGAAAAAATACTTTTTTACATTCCTTTCATAGCTCAGTGCATCCTGACATAGCCTCCTTTAAAAATACATTATATATTTACTTAACTGCATACAAACATATGTAGTTTTTAACAGACAGACAAACAAACAAAATATATAGAGAAAGGTCAAATAGGAAAAACAGAAGAAATCAGTAATATGCATTTATGTGTGGTTGTGTCTGATTACTAAATTAAGATTAAAAATATATAAATTCAACAATTAATCTTTTGGTATATTATAATGGTCAGAACTTTGTATTTGATTTTCATCATTTTGCTCACGCTTCTTGCTGTTATAATTTCTAGGTACAATACAAGATCATATTTATAAGAGTAGTACGTAAAAGTGTATATACTAGGATATTTAAATGAATAATTATTAAAATTATTGTTCAAACAGATGAAGACTCAAACATACTTACGAGTGCTTGTAAACGAAGTAATGTCTGAAAAGAAAAATGATTTATATATTACCTTCGTTCAATGTTTTTGTACTTTCATTAATAATACGTATAATGTACTTTCTTTCACTAACGAAACTATCTTTCAAATATGTATTCTGCAATTCGGTAATCTAAATAGAGCCAACAAATTTAGCTTATGGTGAATCAATATAAATATATATTTGGTTGATTATTGGTGTTTAACGCCTCTTTCAGCTCTCTTAGCTTTATACCGGCGGCCAGATTTGATTGGTGGAGAAACCTGGAGTGCCTGCAGAGATCGGAGGAGATAGTGCCTGTTACATTCGAAGTTTGAACTCGCGAAGTCAAAAGAGCTGACAGGCTAGTGATACTGTAAATGTACTACTTAGACATCTCCACAACCGATACCGAATATAAATGTAATTTAAAAAAGACCTTATTCGCTGTTTTACAAATCTGCTTAATAAATTATAATAAATTATAATAAAGTCAAACAATATTACGAAAATTGCATTAGATAAAACTTAAACCAAACAAAATCTGAACTCATCGTATGAATATTGATACATATAAGTCTACATGTAGTACAATGTGAAAAGACACAAGCTTTAATTTACAATTTTTAGAAGAACATAAGTCGTACCATAACTTATAATTACATAAAGGTTACATAAAATTATTATTCTAAAAGCAAATCTGTAATGTAGATGTATGTACTTGTCTCCTAAACGTTACATTTAAATAATCTTACCTGAAGTAATCCAGTCATTTGTTGTTTGCTCGGAAATGTTACCTATAAAATATTAGCTTCATATTGACTAGTTTCTGATACAATGTTTGTGTTTTTCTACACTATATGAGTTCTTTGTGAAATTTCAAAATACAACCGAGAATAATATCTTCAATATGATGATTTTACCAAAAGGAAATCTGTATCGTAAGTTGAACAACCCCAGACAACAACATGATCAAAAATACAATGACAAACAGTCCCCTAAATTAGAGAAAACTGAATGCTTAGTAACACAACGTGTTAACAAATGGATTCCATCAGTTTTTTTCCTTAAAGAACTCATGCATACAGGTAATAGACTATAAAGACAGAGCCAATACACTGAACATAAGGAATATCATGGAGGACAGGCAACAAAGGTTAAAATATAAATACCGTACTGAAAAGAGGAAAACTGTTGGAATCCGTAATAGTATCGACTGTCTATGGAAAGCCACGTCTACCAAACAAACAAAATGTTGCCAATCAGCCTATTAGATCATCTTGCTTATGACAGTTTCATAAAACAATGTTCTCTAAAAATCATTAATATCTTTGCAAAATATGGTGTGCTACTTCTTTATATGCAATTTGGTTCCAATCCCTTGTAAGGATATATACTTATTATCCGGAAACTTTTTTCCTCCAAACATTTTGGGTTTTTTTTTGTACATTGTACCTACAGTTGTTGGTCGTTAGCTTTGACCTGATCACCACAAAATCAGTTGTATCTTCTTTACATAATATATAAGAAAGGTTGCTAACTGATGTAAAGTATTTGAATTAGCATTCGTCTTAGAGACAGTGACATCAAAATCAATAGGTTCTGCCCTCATTATGTGTGACCATAAATCCAAGTATGGTTCCAAACCCATATAAATTGTGTGACTTAACAGTTGGAAACCATTTTCTCCACAAAGAGTCTTTTTTAATATATTTGACCCTGACCTTTTATAATTACCTAAGATAACATTACATCAAAATAAGGCAATATCCATCTTTCTCTTGTGTCCCTGTGACATTATATGCATGCATGGTTTCAATTCGACATACAGTATGTGATAAGGCATCCCGAAACCAAAATAACTAACGGACTGACGGACTATAGGGCATGCTATGAATTCAAAGTGTGGTGTATAAAAGTGATAAGTGAGAATCCATTAAGTTTAAAGATAGGGATATCAATTTTAAAAGAACTTGAAAATTAAATCGCTATAACTTACGAACACAAATCTTTATGGGTTAAAATCAGAAAATTAGAAAAATGTTGATTGAATTGTGGAAAATATTATAAAACAGCTCAATCAATAAATTTCAAGGGATAAATGGTAAGATAAAGACAGGTCAGATGGATATATTGCTTACTATTTAAAACAGTTATAAAAATGTATACTTGACGGACACAGCTGAAAAATCATTTAGCGACCAGACAAGCATAACAAATGATAATAGTATTTGTCTGTCATGGAGATGTAGTTGTGGAAGAATGATTTAGGTCTTTTTGGTGACAAAAAAGAGAAAAGGATCTCGTTGATAAGACGTACTGTTTTGAAAAAAAAGTCAATTGAATAATGACCATAATAGTTTATAATGTGGATAATGGAAACATGGATCATATGTCTGAGTGTCTGGATGGGGGTTAATCATTTCTGTATTCTTTAAATATATTTGGACATTTTTCTTTATCTTTAAAGAAAACGCTCATTATGTAAAGTTTTCATGAAAATTATTTACTATTAAATTTATTTATAATAATATGACTTTTCTCTAATATATATCGTTAATTTCTGTAATCATTATTAAATTACCTTATTCTTTTATTTTCCCCTGGTGTTCATTTATCTCTTATCATTCAAACCCCATTCAGACCCTTATATCTATACTGTGTAACGGATAGATTTAATGACGCTTTTATTTAATTATTTTTTTACGTAACTATTTTACAATGACTACAAGTATAGTCATGTTACCCTTTTGAATATGTACTTGATACGTCTCGGAGCGATTTAGAGCCTGCCATGGTATAGATAAATGTCTGTTGAAAGCGTATTAGGGCCATCCTTTTTTATTTTATTTTTCAAATTGTCGACTTAAATCTTGGAATTTTCAAATTTGATTTTGGAATTTCCAACTTTAATCGACTTTAATGACTTTAACAAGTTTAATGGTGATAATTCCAAGTTTAAAGTTGATAATTCCAAGATTAAAGTTGATAATTTCAGTATTAAAGTTAGAAATTTCAAGATTAAAGTTGATCATTCCAAGATTAAAAAAAAATTCCAAGATTAAAGTTGATAATTCTAAAATTAAAGTTGACAATTTGAAAAAATAAATAAAAAAAAAGATGGCCCTAATACGCTTCCGTACTATGGACGCGTATAAGGGCCGTCCTTTTTTATTTTTTTTCAAATTGTCGACATTATTCGTGGAATTCTCAACTTTCAATTAATTTTGGAATTATCAATTTCAATCTTGGAATTTTCAACTTTAATCTTGGAATTATCAACATTAATCTTGGAATAATCAACATTAAACATGGAAATTCCAACTTTTAATCTTAGAACTCTCTACTAATCTTTAATCTTGGAATTATCAATTTTAATCTTGGATATATCAACTTTAATCTTGAAATTCCCACATTTAACTTGGGAATTCCAACTTTAATTTTGGAATTATCAACTTTAAACTTGGAATTATCATGATTATCAACATTAAACTTGGAAATTCCAACTTTAATCTTCAAATTCCAACATTAAACTTGGAAATTCCAACTTTAATCTTGGAATTATCAACTTCAAACTTGGAATTATCAATATTAAACTTTCAAAATATATCTAAAGTCTTGTGTAGCGTCACGTAGCCTAATATCCATGAAGGGTGAAGTAACTTCCTATTAATGGGTGTACGTTGATATGCCAAAAATATGGGTCATCATTTGGCGAGATTTTATATAAACATGACACTACTTGTTAATGACATTCTATAGTGACATGCATTGTTCTTTCATAACTTTATCTTGATTTGGGGTATGTTCTACATATCTTATATAAATATGTTATTGGAAATCTTATATTAATAGCCAATTGTGGTATTTGAATTAATCAGGGACCTTATACTTACATAAATATAAAGCCCTGAATCTGTATTTTAAAGTCCACCTTTGAAATTTATTCCAAAATGAACTCCGGAAATTATGATTGATGATATAAATTTAGTGTTTATATAAGCAAGGGTCATAATTAAAATACTAAGACTAATGTAAAAAAAAAACATTAAGAGAAATATATGATGGATTTGGAGGTACATTCTTTACAAACTCGTGAAATTCTCCTAAATATATATATACATGTAAATCGTTCGTAAAGTTTTAGTTTCTAAGGCCAAATTTAAGAAAGGTTTCCTTCACTAGTAACGGGTTTTACTACTGAAACGGTCATTTTAAACTGAACAACTCTTAAATGCCTGAATTTACCGCAAGGAAAAATGTCAAGATCTTTTTCAGTTGTTCAGTACATGTTCAGTACACTAACTATCGCGATCGATTAAGTACCAGTCAGTACTGATTCAGGTAATTAAGAAAAAACGCGTAGCGTTAAATCTAGTACTGTTAAGTACATTTTAGTACACGTCAGTTCATCGATAGAATCGTTGTCCAGTACTTTTCAGTGTATCAAAATAATATGAGGATAGCTTCCCTTTGATTAGCAGAGGAATCGTAATAAAAAAAAAAGCGAAAAAAAAAAATGAATAACAATAATAAACAAATAAATATAAAGAGACATATAAATCGACAACGGTACTGTAGATACACGTTTTTGTTAACATGCGTTTCATTTTCATAAATTGGTAAAAATAACATGAATAATAACTTTTAAAATATTTGTATGGAACCATATGAAATTCTGATAATTATTCTTTAATGGGTACGCAATTATAAGATATTGTTGACTGTAAACTGAGAGCTCAGCCGTAAAAATTGGAATGATGAAAAATCCCGATAGCTTTCGAAAATATCCACGCTATGATTTCGTGCCATTTGTCTTTTGACAGTTACTTGCTGTGTCCGACTGAAGTAACGTAAGTTGAAATTTTGAAAACATTTTGACAGTTTCGATCGATATACATATACATTCCTTACTTTACAAGAGTGTTTGTTTGATTTGTGAACTAGTTGAATGATTATTAACTGTTTGTATCCGACGACTTTCACAAGAAGGGGTTTTGGTTACACATAGATGTAATATCTATGGGTTACACAACTGTTCATTGAAATTCCTGTTCTTCGACATTTAAAACAAAATAATCTAAAACGAGAAGCTGATCAATTTCAAGCATTAATGGTATAAAATTTAGCCTTAGCATCAAAATAAACATAGACAGCAGGGGCGGATCCCCAACCCATGATAAAGGGGGGTTCCAACCTTATGTCCCCATTCAAAAGCATTGATCGTCTCAAACAGGGGGTTCCAACACCCTGGAACCCCCCCCCCCCTTTTTGAATCTCCCACTGGGCAGCCCAGCTGTGTAACATCAGTGACAAGCATAACAAGGGAGCTGCCTGTCGAAAACTTAACATTGTGTTATATGGAAAAAGAAAAGCATTTGCTAGAAATGGTTATCAACATTTTATTTATACAACCAGAAGTCAAAGTTTTGTCTTTATACAGCAATCTCAAGTTTTTTAAAGAAGGAGTTACCAAACAGCTGCCCCACACAATTGGTTCCTACTGTGACATTTTAACATAAGCATTGTGACATATGAAATTTACTGGAAAGTGCACACACTCGAAAGTTGTCCATTTTGATGTAAACAAAAAAAACACTGTTATGTTAAAGTGGACCATGGGTCCCTTTCGGTTTGAAAATTTCCCATTAAAAGATATGTTTTTCCTATACAATGTAACTGAATGCAAAAATGACTTCTAGTAGGAAAAAATTTATCATTGATAAGACATTATTTTGTCATATCCCATGATATTTCTTAACAATTTCCGTTTCTGTCAGGTACATGTCTAAAACTGCAAACACGGGTGTATTACATTTGCATAGATTTGGGGATTAACATATGTTACATTTGCACACAAAAAAAATTATATCACATTTGTGCACTTTAACCATTGTTAACCTATAGATCTACCTGTATATTTAGCATGCTATTAAATAGTCCAATATTAATTGTCTAGGATTGTCAGTTTTACTATCAAAGGTTTGGTGGTTCTCTCATGGCACTCCAACTTACTCCACCAATGTACATAGACCTCCAGGAAATAGCACAATAGTCAAAATAGTGCTGAAAGTGGTATTAAACACCAATCAATCAAAATATATATAATGCTTTTCATGAATTTGTTTACCTATACTGACTTATTTTGCTTGTTAATGTAAGTCTATAGGAAATTATGTGTTTTCAATACTCGTTGATTTTTAAATTTGTATGGGAAAACAACAAACAATGATACACAGAAGAAGAAAAGGCTGTATAGTTTATTTTGTAATTTAGCATCACACCTAATTCTTTATAGTTTTTGAAATTTATGAATTTCCAGTGAAGTTGAACTTTACATCAATCTGTTGACTAGCTATTAAATGATCAGTCTGGAAGATAGTCTCATTGAATTGTTTCATGTTACATGTATTAAATTTACTTTATGTGTAGTGCATTTTTACGATTATGAAAAGAAAAACTCCCTATCAATGCATTTTAATACAGTTTCTCTTATGACCGTGACCTGTTATATATTTCTTGCATGAGGACATATTTCTCCGAGCAGTGTGATACAAAAAACTCAATATTGATTATTAGAAAAATACCTAAATATGATAAATGATAGAAACTGAGAGGAAAACGGAGATAAATTAATATTTCAGAATTTATTTAAATTCATCCAAGGCTTGCAATACTAGACAAGTACAATTTTAATAAGAAATAAAATCTTACTATATGATTGATTGATTGTTGGTTGCTTAACGTCCAGTGGCAAATATTTCATGCATATTCAGGACGAGAACAAATTAACAATAAATACAATAGGTAGGTTCTGTAATAGAGGCGTCCGGGATTAAGGTTGGAGAAATTTAGACTGCCACGGGAAATGAGGGTGTATTGGAGAGGGACAGAAATTTAGCCTTGCAACATGTCACCTACGGACCTCTCAAAGAGTTGTTGCAAGGGTTCTCAATGTGCAAAGAGCGTGTCACTCTCTTTATACGAGGCATCGGATTTAACGTCCCCATTCTGACCGGACGTGGCTGCAAATTTGTACATCCCGCACAGCCAAACGGACGCCCCACTTTAGCAAGCATTTTACTGCCGGTTGGAGGAAGACCAATGGTGACCATACTTCTATTCCCCAGTCACCCTTGGGGGCTCTTACTATATGAGATTTGATCATATGAAAATCGTACTTTGATAAGTACAGCAAGTTCAAGAAATGTATTACTGGACAAGAATGAGTTTTTTTTTTTTTTTTTGCATAAACAGTCTAACTAAGATTTAGATCTTTGAACACAAAAATTTCTATTGAAATTGGTAGATGGCAAAATAATCAGAGAGAAAATTTTATTTGTACTTTATGTAATTCCGGTGGTATTGGCGTCAAATTTCATTATGTTTTAGAATGTTCGGCAATAGACAAAAGTAGACAAACGCTGTTAAAACGGGGTTTTGATCCCCAAGGACGCCACATTTGGCAATAAATTTTATCGATATTTTTTAACGTTTTCAAATGAAATAAAATGAATGAAAAATTTCCCGACTTTGTGAAGATTTCTCAATTGGCTTCAATAATTACAAACAAAACGAAAAGTTTATTTAACATTTTTGCAATTCAGTATGTTTATCATTTTTCAAAAGAAAACTTTTTTGTTTGCCAAGTTTACTTGTATGTGTTTATTACCATCACTTATCACAGTGACACTCCTAATTATTAAAGATCAAACGACCTAATCAACATGATAATTGGTATTGAATGTGACCATCGGTCATGCATATCCCAAAATACTGCGCGTGCCGATAAAAACTTAAAATAAATTCTCAAATATTGAATTGATTTTATGAAAACAAAAATTATAAGATCAAAAATTAAATTATCTGTCGAATGCATACCCTTAACGCACACTAAAACATCTATTACATGTCCTGAGTGCACTTTTTATGTTCTGAGTGCACTCAGGAGGTCCTGAGCGGTTTTTAGACGTACCGTAATTTTAGTGACCAAATAAGGCTAATTCCATGACCAGGTGTTTAGTGTTCGGTGACTCGTATCGGCTCACACTATACATGTATCAGACAAATTAACAAAAAAGCTAATTGCCAAAGTTTCAGATATAGGCTTTCCATGAAGATTATATAAAATTAGATCATGATAAATTGTATGTATACCTATGGAAGATTTGCATGTACTTTCACGGCTCTGTTTCACGGCAATGGCTGCATGACTGCATTATCTATAGACGACACGTTGATGATCATAGTTTTTTGCCAAATTGAAATTATCCCACACCAAATTTACTCTTTTTAAACACTTATTTCCTAAATGAATTCATATTATACACAGACCTTGCTGAGTGATCATGTTTAACTTGAGTTAGAGATTCTAAATAATTTTTAAAACATCTTCACTAAAAAAAAATCACAGTATATCAGCTTCACGTGTTACGGTGTATATATAAATATATACTTACTTTGAGCTTCAAAACATAATGTCATTTCATGAAAATGATCGATTGACAATTGCTTAACGTCCAATGGCAAATATTACATACATGTTCAGATTTTTTTTTTTATAAAAATAAAATGGGCGTTGATGACAGATATTTCATTGTTTCCGTTAGATTAATTCTCAACTGTTATACACTATATGGGTAAACCTATCTACTGTCTATTGACTGTATGTTGGTCTTGTGATGTCTTCTGCATATTGTTTTCGTGGGGTTGCTGTCTTTTCACTTATACCCAATATATTCTTACAAATGTACATTGAATTTCATACTTGTCGGGTTGTTAAAATAATTGAATGTCGTGGTAACGAGTAGTATTTTAGATTTTAAAGTATAATTGTGGAATAAAAACTTTACATACTTGGACATTGCTCATTTTCTTGATCAATATAACTGACAAATAAAACCCTTAAAAATTCGATTCATTTTTACTGTTAATTTTCAATGAAAAGAACAATCTAAACACAACACGTGAGAAAATAAACGGAAGCTTCAAACAAAAGTGTACATTATATAATAATAAAATATTTCAGACTGTCTGGTGGAAGAGTAAATGTTGATATTTGGTTTAACGTAAGCAGACACATTAGTTCATCAATATTATCATTTATTATACATAACCGCTGGCAGTGACATTTTCTTAAAAATAAAAATAAGGAGATGTTGTATGATGCCAATAAGACAAATTGCAATCAGAGTTTCAATGACAAATATATCAGCAATTATATGCCTTCAACCAATAGACATGTACAGACCGAATAATCTGTCTCTTGTGTGTTTATACTTGTCATTTCATATTTAATTTGTCCAACGACCAGAGGAGGGACGACATTCTGCATACGGCACGCATATTGGACTTATATTATCGATCGGTCGCAGTCACCTGGACAATGGAAATTTGTTGGATGATATTATACACATAAGCAATAATATACAGTTGTGATGATTATATAATATACATACATGTATACATAATAATTGAATTTGGTATTTGTCATTATTTGCCGGGCATATACGAATTTATCCCTTTGTCAAACTGCTATTTTCCGGGTGCTTTTTTGTACGGCATGGACATTATAATTGAATACTCGTTTATTAAAGTAATTTAACAAATTTTGGGTTTTTTTTTGGTCAAAATTTTATTTCATACAAAATTATAAATATTCGACTCTTTTTTTTCATTAATTTTGTCATTAAAAAAAAAGAAAAACACGAGAAAACAAGTAAAGAACGAAGCCAACCAATATCCAAATTAAACATGTAATTTAAAAAACAAAAAGCTATTTTGCATGTTTTGTTTTGTTTTTTCGGGGAGGGGGTGGGGTGATCATTTTAATTTCAATTATCTTGAATATCTAAAATACACAATACATGGAATTTGTTGCTAAGGTTTACGTATTTCTGTATTTTACTCACGGATTTGACAACTATTTTTTGACATTTTATTTGAAAATCGTCGTTTTTAGCGACTCATTATGCAGCAACGAATGGAGACTTAAGGAGCCTTTTATGTTTTATGCTGTATAAACAATATTCTTTAACTGTTATAAATTTCGAATTTTTTTTACTTGCTAACTAACGAAGTATTAATAAAAGCTTGTGTCTAGTATTTTTACAGACCTCGAATAAAAATTCCTGTCATTACGGAACATAATCTTTATAGATACAATTTACCAAAAGAAGTAAAAATACATTACAGTTTTATGTAAAAGTTATTTTCGATCATCAATATTTCTTTCCATTTGAAAACTTGCTATATTTTTATGATTGCAATAGAGTATATTTGATATTAAAGCATGAACAAATATACATTGCAAATTGAATGATATTCAATGAATTTTAATCTCATAAAACTACATGTCATAGTGAAATTTATTGATTTTTACAATAACAAAGTCTAATTGTCAAGTCCGATTTAATCAATTGAGTATACATTTTTTAAAGGTTAAAAGTTGTAGAATTTTACCGAAAGCTGTTAAAGCTAGGTAAATTTGTACGCAATTCCGAAAACATATTTCATTTTAGTTGTAATTTATGCTCATTTGACCCTCACATATATTTTATTTTGGACAATTGAACAAAGCAAACAAATTTTCACGGAAGGACATGAATATAATTGAGAAATCAGGGTATTACAAACAAGCTCGAATAAAGGGAGAAAACCTTATGAATCTGCACAAACAATTTTATGTCAAAATTGATAGATTTACCTGGTACTGGATGCTACTGAAAATTCCCAATCAACTATTTTATCGATGAACTGACGTGTACTAACATGTACTTAACAGTACTGGATTTAACGCTACGCGTTTTTTCTTAATTACCTAAACCAGTACTGACTGGTACTTAATCGATCGCGATAGTTAGTGTACTGAACATGTACTGAACAACTGAAAAAGATCTTGACATTTTTGCTTGCGGTAAATTCAGGTATTTAAGAGTTGTTCAGTTTAAAATGACCGTTTCAGTAGTAAAACCTGTTACTAGTGCTTGTTACTGGCCCATGACTTATTGACATTATTGAATTTACTGTGCCATTATTTTCGCTCGGAATAATGATATTTTTGACAGTGACAAAACTGACATATTTTGTTATGCTGTTTCAAGTACACTCAACAAGGTTTTGTAAGACGCACGAAACGACCGTTCCCCACCCTCTGTGGGATATTGTATTATTTCTGCTATTTTATGGGATAATTGCAGGAATATTGCTGAATAATGTCCAAGTAAATTTTTGGATTTCTGCTCTAATGTGGAAGTTTAAAAGAATATTAACGATTTTGGGATCATTAGTGCATGCTGTATATTGACTTTTTTCTAATTCTTTGGCAATTTAACCCCATTAGACCCATTGTTTAAATAAATTTGATCAGCTTATGGTTTCCGATGATCTCAGTAGGTGATTGGCTATGTTAAAAGGTTGTTACCTTTATCAGCTCTCTGGGCGATTCGAAATATGTTAACAGGTGTTAGAGAAATTGACAACTTTATAATAAATTTTACTACTCGGAAACTGTTCGACCTTCAGAATTTGTCGTTCAAGCTGTTAATTATTACATATGAAT
>JAASAO010000713.1:0-27338 GCA_017311375.1 Mytilus coruscus | reverse complement strand
ATACAATTCCGATTTATATCCTTGTTGCACAAAGTTCAAATCCGGCTTTGACTTATAGGAGAATGGCGGAAGACGAAAAGATGTCTGACAAATAATTATCAACACTTCTTTCATCTTTTGATCTACTAAGACAGGCTCCCAGTGTAGTGCCTTTATATAAGCAGACCAATACATACATATAAAATGTAGGTAGATCAATATAGAAAGATCTATAGATAGTGTGAAGTGATATTTTCCCATTCGAGACAGTTCTATTTTCAAATTAAAACATGCGGGTTGACGAGATTTTATATAAAAACTAAGCTGTCTGGGTGGGCAAATATAGTCTGGCATGATAATTAGTGATAATAGGTTTCTGTAGTGGTTTTAGACGACATGTAGGCAATCTTTTCCTTTCTATTTCAATTATCTTAAACGGTTGCGTCCTTACAATGTGACTTCACCAGACATGGTCTCCTTTTTTCTCTGACGTCACAATAACACATTTAGAAAGGAAGACAATTGCAGTCAGAATCGAATTTACATATGAAATTAACTGAGATCAAAAGTTATCAACTGGTTTAAAATGTATAAATTGGCTTAAAATTGGATTATTCTATGAATTAAAGCTAATAGTATGCTATGTTGCTACAGCCCAGTTCATTTTCATAAAAAATGTTGCACTTGTACAAACAGCGTGATAAATTCTGAACTCTTGTAGAGGTTTGTTGAGTTGACAAAGTTTTATAATTATTTTCTTTTTCCTTTGCATGAGCTTATTCCTTTTAACGTTTTTCGTCGGAATAGTGGCATAATTCAGACCTAAATACGATGACAATGGAGTATTTGTTTTATATGATTGGTTTTATGCTCTTTCTGAATGGTAGCCGATTTAAAACGTAAAATAACAAATGCAAAAGAGGATATGATATCCAAAATTAGAATGTTATGTGAGCGAATAATATAATTGATCAATCTTTTCTGTTTTGATGCAATTGCTA
Source organism: Mytilus coruscus (assembly GCA_017311375.1). Taxonomy (NCBI): domain Eukaryota; kingdom Metazoa; phylum Mollusca; class Bivalvia; order Mytilida; family Mytilidae; genus Mytilus; species Mytilus coruscus. The sequence goes on along the minus strand of JAASAO010000713.1, from coordinate 26,358 downwards.
TCTTTTGAGTAAACAATATTCTGTTATTACTTTTGGAACTGTTAAAATTCAGCTGGTATTCCTAAGCTATTTTATATTATAGAGTATTTAAGGCTGTGTGTTATATTTTGTCAGGCTTGTGAACTCAATCCATTTTTTTGGAAAATTTTCAAATGACATCTCCAAATTTCTCGAAAATGTGTCTCTATGACTTTTAAGTTGTTCATATATTAAATCGTTCTTTTCTATTTGCAATCAAGTTTCAATTCAATATGTTGAGTCTAAGTTGTGTGAATTGAAGTTTTTAAGTCAGCATTTTTCTCGATACAATGTTCTCTAATATCAAATTCTGATCATAAATATTCACATTCGGTTCTTTTAGATTTCAATTTCTCTTCCATTAAATATGGACTTTGCAATTAAGAGAAATTGAGTATTTGAAAAGACATCAAATATTGTTTCAAGCATTTTATACAATGTTTTTTTTTTTTTTTTTTTTGTAATATTGAAAATGTATAGTAACTGTTTCTCAACAATCTTCTATAAGTACACTACACATTACATGTCGTTTAATTCAAGGTATAACGAAATGTAACACATAAAACGTTTTCATTATCAGATGTGTCTAGGTATTTGCACGTTGCAAGTAGATTTAATGGAAAACACATACACATACGTATACCGATTTGAATTTGATTGAAATAGAACTAGAAATCATTCTTACTTTGAAATTAGTCATTTGCAAAATAACCGCTACTATTGCGTAGTTTTAATTTTGTTGTGGTACGTACATCAAAAGAAATAAATAATTTGTTTAAAAAGTCAAAGATATAATGTTCATATATTTGTAACTTTATCTTTATTCATCTACAGGTAAAATCATAAAATGACGACTCTGCAAAAAGAAAGTCATCTGGTGGAAAAGATTATATTGTCTACATTGACACCGCTTTAGATGCTCTACGGGCGTTAATAGAAACTCGGATATTAAAGGGTACAGTGGAGACTTCAAATCCTTCCTGACTAAAAATCTACACTATTTTTACCACCAAAATAAAATTATAAAGTGCTGTAAATGCACTTCCGATAGCATAACTATCCCAAAGATACACAGAATGTCCAATAAAACTTTTGCACAGCTTTATTGTCCATCTGGAAAAGTGAAACCAGATCATCTTGTCGAGAAAAATGGGTCCTTAGTTCAAGAATATCTCCATCAATTTAAAGAAAAAGAGATTCAGTTGGATCAATTGATATCGAAACCTTATGTTTCCTCCTCTCATAAAGGAGATTTAACGCAAAAGGAGGACACTGCGGTTCAACAAATCAAATGTTTAGTAGGAACGATGTATGACAACATTCGTGTGGATATCAAGGAGCTATGTAAAGCCTTAGAAGAAATAATCTACTCACAATATTACTATAGAATTGTTGTAAGATTGCTGAATGGCGTTCAAAAGGATGTTGATGTGGTAAGTTTTAAAAGATGATCTGGTCTATTTTTGGGTTTGTGTTATACACGAAAGATAGACAAACATATACATAAGATTGTATACATTTGTAATACTGTTCTCAGGGAAAAATTAAAATGATATTGCTTCCATGATATAAATGCAACATCAAAGAAAATATATTTTCTAGATTTGTCTTTACTTTAATTGTCAATTATAATATTCTTACTCAAAATTAAACCACGCCATGTCGGGATTCTAATATTGCATTGCATTTGTTATGTATTTCGAACAAATGAAGCGTTACCAAGTCACAAGGATAACTCAAGTATTCCGGAAGGGTTTGCGGGTACGGCTACTTGTCGAGTTGAGTATGTAATGCAATGATTCAGCTGTCAGTTGTATACAGTAAAAGTCATAGTCATATATGTTCAGTAGTTGTCGTTTGTTGATGTGGTTCATAAGTGTTTCTCGTTTCTCGTTTTATATAGATTAGACCGTTGGTTTTCCCGTTTGAATGGTTTTACACTAGTAATTTTTGGGGCCCTTTATAGCTTACTGTTCGGTGTGAGCCTAGGCTCCGTGTTGAAGACCGTACTTTGACCTATAATGGTTTACATTTATAAATTTTGACTTGGATGGAGAGTTGTCTCATTGGCACTCATACCACATCTTCTTATATCTATATACAAGAGTAAAACAAATTACGGGATTATAGTTATTAAAACATCAAAGGACCTCATATGTGATGAATTGTTGCGCAATAAATCCTTTATAATTAAATATTGATATCGCATCTCAGGCAAATTAATGGCGATATAAAAAGATTAAAAACGTCACTAGGTAACACCCATTGCTCTCATATTGTGTTCATATTAATAATAACGTAATCGATTAATGTTTTGTATTTCATTGTTTATTTATACACAAAACTTGACAGGAAAAGTCCTGTGTGCGATACATTTGTTATACGGTTCAATACTAACTGTTTTCAGGTCAATAAAGTGTAAGTAATATCCATAGGTGTTTCGGTCTTTGACCCTACCCTTATTTTACTCTGTATGAATCCGTTGGGGTCAAGGGCAAGCCAGATAACTTATATATGTTATAATAGCATCTGTAACATATTTGGGGATATGACTTCAACTTTTCAATCAGAAACGTTGTTAGTTCAAATGAAATATCATGGACATCATTCTTCTTGAATCCTAAGATATGTTTGAGCTTTTGATTTTCCATTTGATAAGGGAAATTCGTTTTAAATTTTCCTTGGTGTTCGATATTTTATTATTTTACTTTTTCATAACAGGTTCATTGACCAGGTATAATCCGGTGTCTTTTCGGAGACACTTAACATAGTAAGTGTTAACGCCAGGAACATTAAAAACCGGCAATGATGGGTAGATTGTCAAACAATCTACTGTATAAAATAGTCATAACATAGCTTATAAAAATAAGAAAAGATAAACTCTGTGTGTATGTACACCTGATATATCTGATATTGTTTTAATCTTGATCGTGATGATACTGTAAACGCTTCATATTTTCAAAGGAGCAACACATGACTGGAAATACTTTCAACAAGGATGGGGACACTATTTCTGACAGTGAAAGGACGACGAACGTCTGAAAGATATTTTGGAAGCAGTACCAAATTTCCTTGAAAACCTTTCCACAACCAGCAAAGAGAACTATTCGTTAGGTATTGATAAAAGAATAAAGAGATTTGGTATGATTGTTAATTAGACAGCTATTCGCCAAATTTTACACGAAATTGACGTGATAGCAATTAAAGGCAACCATATGGCCTTAAACAATAAGAAAATCTGATACCGTGTAGTCAGCTATAATAGTCCACCACATGAAAATATGAAACAGTTTAATTGCCAAAATAATGTATTACAAAACAATTTACAAAAACAAATATATGACAGACATGATCCAAAGACAACCACTGAACGACAGGCTCCTGACTATGGGCATGCACATAAAGTAAGTGGCGGATTAGGGGAAGAGGTTAAGGACATTATATGACTATTGAAAAAATTGGTGAATAAAACAAATGAAACGGTTATTAGCATCATGAAAATACATAAAACATAATAATTTTATTCTAATGTATCTATTGAATAGTTCTTGTGAGCATTTGTATGTTAATTTTGGAAATTGTACGCTTTTGAATATGTGTAATATGGTGTTAGAAAGTAAAATAAATACTTAAATAAGTATGTTAGTATCTTTTCTAAGCGAAACCGGTAAAACCAGCCCAGGACATTTCCATTGGTAACCTGAAATTTCGATTACATGACGAAGTACATAAAATTGAGGGATTTCATGGAATCGTACAGAATAGATCTGAGTATCACCCCATCTTCAGGTAAATTATTATAGATAATATGAGGTTATTGTACAATGAATACATACATAATTGTTAAAGGTGGTATTGATGTCTTTGGATCCCCAATTTTGAATTGTAAAATAGTAGAACACAATAAGTCAAGATCTTCAATGAAGTCAAAGTATTCTCACCGAAAAGTGCAATTTAAATATTCCTTTTAAAAGAACAAATGTTTGTTATTTAGTCTTATATCTACTAGTATGTTTTAAAGGAACTTTTTTTCATTATGTCTTTTACTTATCTGTATCAATGAAAAGTACCTCAAAATCATACTATTTGTGTTCATGTAATACATATATATTGTGAGGAATTCTATGTTGGAGAGACAAAAATGAACTGCGGACTAGAATGACTTTACATAGACAGCAAACCTACCATGAAGAATTAACACTCATCAGGGCTAACGACCATTTCCATCGTTGTTCTAATGGACGATTCAAAATATTTCCATTGTATATGGTCAATCGTCAAAATGATTTTCTCCGGGGAAGAAAGAAGAATTATTCATAAACATTCTCAACCCGGGATTAAATGATAAATAATATTTTAATTTTAACGTAACATTTTAAAGACTTAAAATGACATTAATAATCTCGCTTGTATTTGTTAACGTCATACTATTGTTAACGTCAATCAATTGTTTTATATTATACTTATGTATACAAGTCACATTACCTGAAAATCTGTGAAAGCAGTGAAAGTACTAGTAAAAGTGATGAATTGAAACCGTTATTATCTTTTAATAATTTTCTTATATGTTACCAGCATACGGGTTCTACTAAACTTTTCTTATATATATATAAAAACGCAAAAAGTGTACAAAACAACAGCAATAACAAAAAGGAAACTATAAATGTAATTATTTATAAATATTTCGGATAACAGATATCCTTCATCAGTATGAATATGATGTTATGATGTTAAATGAATCCTATCAATCTACTTAGATATATATATATATATATATATATATATATATATATATATATATATACAGGTCTAAATTGAAAACAACGTTCAAACCTATATCCATGTATGATATCGGATATGTTCCTTATGTCTTAACTACAATCACGTTCCTTTATCACGATTATGACATACCGAATTAGACTATTTACCGGGATTGTAATAACATGAGCAACACGACGGGTGCCACATATGGAGCATGAATTGGTTACCCTTCCGAAGCACCTTAGATCATCCCTGTTTTTGGTGGGGTTTGTGTTGCTTTGTCTTTAGCTTTTTATGTTGTGTCTTGGGTACTATTATTTGTCTGTTTGTCTTTTTCTTTTTAGCCATGGCGTTGTCAGTTTATTTTCGATCTATGAGTTTGAATGTCACACTGGTATCTTTCGCCCTCTTTTCAAAGATTGTATATATTAGTTAACCTTTTATTTTTCTGTACAATTCGTAATAAACGTGATATCATTACACAACCTGTAGTTTGAACAAATGTATTAACAAAATTTCAACTCCAAGGTCAATTCAATAAAAATTCTAGCAAAATCAAACGTTAGACTATATCAACCAAAGAAAGGAATGAAAACTTGCACGAAAATGGACTCTAAAATCTGGTTTTATAGCAAGCTTAATATTTATCTTTATATGACAGATCTTTAAAGTCCCGTTATATCTTGATTTCTTTTTGGGTTATTAGTTTAAATGTCCCTTTAGTATTTGTCGCCTAACATTTGGCAAAGTATGTAAAAATCCATTTTGTTTTGCTTTTACCCCGATATTACCATAAGCGACAAATATGTGTATCTGAGCTATCTGCTTTGTTTGAGGTATATGACTTCTATTCTTTGTAAACTAACTTTTCTTTAAGACAGGACTTGTATGGATGTTTAATCTTATTATAAGGTAACGGTATAATTGTCTAACGCAAAATAATGTATAATTTTAACACAAGATACACTGCTAAAAAACTATTTATTGATTTAAAACAAAATATTTATTTTTTAAAACGGTATTTGTCTAGAAAATATTAATGCCTATGTCTTTTCTTTTCTGATAAAGCATGCAGTAATGATGATTAAGTATTTTGTACTTGAACAGATATTAAGGCACACACTGTTATTTGGAAATTGGATATACCAAAGGAATGGAATCTTGATACAATTAAGGCTAAGCTTTCCAGAACTGAGACATATGCAAACAATAGAGTCAGAATTAAAGCAATAAAGAGAGGCTCTTTAATCGTAGAATCAACTGTTGAAGACCATGTATTACGCAATAAATGGGATGAAACACCAAAATTGTTTCTTCAAGAGATAGTGAAATCGGCGAAATAGATACGAACGAGGAATGTACAATAGAAGTTACAACAAAATTATATATCCTGAAACTGACAGTAAATATATTATATCTTGAATGCAAAACAAACGAAGATACAACATCAATACATCACCTCAAAATATTCTAGAGTCATATATCAGAGAAGATAATAATTGCAACTCAAAATATATTTTACACCTTTCGTTATATTAAGAAATTTAATCATCAACAATATCAGTCTTACAGCGCATTATCTTGGTGATGTACGTTTGTTTCACTAAAATTCATCGCTGAATTTTGAATAGCAATTTCATTCATTTCTGCCACGTCTGTATATTGTTTTAACTGTTAATGTGCATTATGACTCAAAGGACTTAACAAGTTAAATTATATTATAACTTATAAATGTTAAACTATTGTACTATCAAAACGCTTGTCACTTGATTAAATGGATTATTTTCATCGAAAACCATATTAATGAAGTTTATGCATTTTATATCAGGAAGTTGGCATCGTTTTCATACCATTAGATATAATTATACTATTTAACTTAAACCATAGCATCGATAATTCGTGTCGTACGCGATGTGATTATGTCTCATTGATTTTTTCTCAATTTTATGCAGTATTGATAATGCCTTTTCATTTCTATTGTTTAACACTTCGCTTCAAACGATTTAATACTAGATTTAATAACTTTCTATATACAACGTTTGACATTTCTTAAAAACAATCAGACGGTTTTGGTATTAATTTATTACTAGAAAATAAATATGTATTTTACCAAAACAAAAGAAAATTATGAGAAAAAATGAAGGAAAGAACGCTGTTAAGATTTATATCATACATTCTATAACATTTAGTAGTGTACTGATGTCTATAGATTTTTTAATAGGAAAAATGTGTTTCATGCACTCGAGAGTTTAAAGTTTTCTACCCTAGCTATATGAATTCATACATAGGCTGTATTATGCAAAACTTTTATGAATTATATTGAACTTATCTTGTCAGGTGTTTAAACATGTTAAATATGGATGGTGATCGATATCAATACAATGATATTCAAAGGGGCTCGGAGACACAGTGATCTAATAAGTTAATCTGTCTTTAGTTATGTTTTCAGTTCGATCCCAGCTCTATGTAGTTGCGATTGACTTTACTGTAACATTTATAATTGACAAGTATTACCAGATTTCCTGCCGATGATCGGTTATTCCTGTGAGCACTCCTTCCTCATTAATCAATCAAAACTGGCCACCATGATCATGTGATGATATAACCGTGAGTGCTGCAAATTGCATAAATACAACAATATGTCAACAATTAGATTATAAGAAGATGTGGTATGTGTGCCAATGAGACAACTCTCTATCCAGGTCATAATTTGTAAAAGTAAACCATTATAGGTCAAAGTACGGTCTTCAACACGGAGCCGTGGCTCACACCGAACAGCAAGCTATAAAGGGCCCCAAAATGATTTGCGTAAAACCATTCAAACTGGAAAACCAACGGTCTAATCTATATACAAAACACGAGAAACGATAAACATTTATGAACAACATCATAAAACGACAACCACTAAACATTAGGTTCCTAAATCATCATTACTAAACTGAAAATTAGATAACCAAAATTTATATTCTCTTTAGGAATTAAATTAATAAATGTTCAAAACTTCAAATAGTTATCAAAGGTACCAGGCTTAAAATTTAATACGCCAGACGCGCGTTTCGTGTACATAAGACTCATCAGTGACACTCAGATCAAAATAGTTAGAAAGCCAAACAAGTATAACGTTGAAGAGCATTGAGGACCCAAAATTCCCAAATCACATCATTTGTACTGTAAATGAATTTGTTCTTTGATGTATAGTTGTCACATTAGCAATCATACCATATATAAGTAAAAGGATGTCGATTCCTTAAAAGTAACATAATTGCGCCTTGCACTTGTATGCCATATCAAAGAATCATCGACATAATTCACAACACAACAACTGTTGCATGTTTAGTTGTGTCTGCACTAATACTAAAAATTTGGCTGTAATTTAATCATTACTCAAGTAACAAAATGTAACCATTGTTTTAATTACAAAACCCACGGTAATCAACCGTAAGTCAACATCAGTCAGACAATTAATATCTGCATAACGTATGGAGTATTATAGTTTAAATGTTCTTTTATTTAAATTTGTTTATCAGCTCACCTGTATTCTCAGTAAAACATGATTAACTTCACAGAAATCTTCTTTTTTCTACTTTTATCACTGAACTGGTAAAATAATGATTTAAACTTTGAAGGTATCAAAAGATAATATTTCGATATGTTGATAATTGATTCTATGGATGTAAGAAGATGTGGTATGCATGAGTGTCAATGAGACAAATCTTAATCCAAGTCACAATTTGTAAAAGTAAACCTTTAAAGGTCAAAGAACGGCTTTCAACAGTGAGTCGTGGTTCACATCGAACAGAAAGCTATAAAGGGCTACAAAATGACTAGTGTAAAACCATTCTAAACAGGAAAACCAACGATCTAATCTTTATAAAAACGTGAAACGAGAAACACATGAGCCAGAAAGTAAAATGACAAATGTATCGGACTCCGACGAAAGTTCGAAACGGAAAGTCCCTAAGCAAATGGCAAAATCAAAAGCTTAAACACATCAAACGTTTGGATAACAACTGTCATATTCCTGACTTGTTACATGCATTTTCTGATGTAGAAAATGGTGAACTAAACCTGTGTAAATAGCTAGATAAACCTCTCACTTGTATGACAGTGGACAGATTGCTACATGTCTGGCATTGTACACGGATACTGTAATGTTCTGTTAATTTAATTGTTATAATACATTTTTCAAATAATTGGTTATTCTTTTTTTTTCAATTTTTTTATAAGATCTTAGAAAACAAGACAAGATGTGAGGGATACATTGCTACCGTGTTGGTATTGAAACTGAATGTCAAAATGAATTATATATATATATATATATTAATCAATTAATTAACATTTTATACTTATAGATTCCGTTTCCCAAAGTTTCATGCTATCAATGGAAATGCCTTACATCTTTGTCATGTCTTTTATCTTTAAATGCGGTCAAAGATCACGTAAGTCTTTGTCTTTTCATATTTGTATACTATAGTCTATAAGAAGTATCAAACTGGTTACGGCTTATCATAGTCGTCTAAAGAATCGACATTTGATCTATTTTACTTTACTTTAAATCGGTCTTATCTTACACATTGTTTAGCATGCGATAAGTTTTAAACATGTTATGGCGACAGTAGTTTACCGATGTTCCAATGTCGTTGATTAGTAAAATAAGACACAAATCAAGATAACAAACAAAACTAAGAAAATAACATGAACAACACTAGGTGCGTCGACATGGCAAGCATTTCCTGCTATGCATGAATTATGCGTCATGCGAATTCAAACTGAGTAAGAATGTCATAATGCCAGGGTATCGTGACAACACCGCCTGCACTGTGTCCAGCGCTTTAAACCACTCGGCCACCTAGAATGAACATGATTCAGCTTTCGGTGGTCTAGTGCTACCTTTCCTCGTCCATAGAATCTAGAGTTGTAACACAGTACATATATATGTATATAATTATATAAACAAGTCTAAATTAAAAACAATGTTCAAACCTATGATTGCGTTGGATAAAACCGCAATTTTTATATGTGTGCATGTAAAACAAATTTCGTTGTAGAGGGGTCTCAATACAGCACAAACAACATTTTCCAAAAGACCAAAAAGTGAAAAGCATATTTTAACAAGACGCATTTGACTAACAGGTTGAACAACTGATGTTCTTAAACCCTGCTGACTGCCATTGACGATTGCCAAATAACTTGATCACAAGATGTAACAAAATGGATCTTATTATTTATTTAATGCCAAACAGAAAAAAAACTTGCGGCAAAGAGGATAGACTCTTGAATTTTAACGAGTCGAGATAGGATGAACGGATTATATTAACCGGAGGAAAATATAATACAAGCCCAAACGAAAAATATAAACAAGTCTAAATTGAGAACAACGTTAAAACCTATGATTGTGTTGGATAAACAGCGCAATTTTTATACGTGTGCGTGTAAAACAAATTTCGTTGTGGAGGGATCTTATATATATATAACATATACATATAATGCAACAATCAACATTCACTTTATTTTGGCGTGGATCAGTTTGTTGATAAACTGACACAGTAACTCTATCAAATTATATAAATGCCTTAGACTTTATGTTAAACACATTAATGATCACAATATTTGCTAATTCTATAGATTAACGCAATATGCAATAGACAATTTAGATTCATCCGACGAGTGGAATCATCAACTGAAGGCATTATCAGATGTTGGTATAAAGACATGTTTGCAGCTTGTCGTACATTTCTTTCAGACATACCCCATTAAGTTGTGTAACGTGTATGAAGATCACGATATGGTCCTTTGGTTTATGAAAATCCTCTCCATGAATTGGTTTATAAGATTGTTGAGTACATAGCTGCTGCTTCGAAATTATCTCGATCTGTTTTCTGCCTTGTGTTTCCTAAATATATGTTTTACTTCTAAAGAAACTTGTGTTACGTTGTTCAAGATGTTATATTTTATACAAATTATTTCATCTAGTACATAACAAAACCTATATCAAACCTAAAATGTCATGTTTTACAGAAAGGCCATATCCAGGATCTTTTTATGTGGTGGTATATTTATAGACTGCATTGTTTCCAAAAATCTAGAGCACGGAAGATCTCAAGTTACTGAAGGTATACATATAAGACATTGAACATTTCGTTTTATTTAATTTCACTTGAAATGAATACTAATATCATATTCTATTTCCTCTTGTAAATAGACAGTTTAATCTAGCAACTTCAAGTCAATCTTGTTCATTGAAAACAAGTCAGTAATGATGTTGAGTGATACAGCACACATTTAATGTATGGTTAAAAATAAAATAAGTTTAAGGAAATAAAATACGACTTTAACGACGAAATGTCATCATCAAATCAACTGCAAATCGTTTCCGTAACATGTATTCACAACGTTTATGTTTTCTGGTATCGTTTGGTTTCTGTCTCATTGAAATATACTTCAAATTGTACACCACATTTAATTGATCTTATTGATGGTAGCCAATAGGAGAAATTATAATAAGAAAACCTATTTAACTTTTCTATTCGAAAAACATATTTAGATATTTACTAAATTTGGGGAGTAACAGGGATCTTTTTACTTACAATGGGATACTAGATCAGTTCCAAAACATTTGTGCTAGATGAAAAATAAGTCTTTCTGCAACATGTGCAAGGTATTGTATTATTGACAGACACATAATTCTTTTACAAGCATTATCAATTCTATTTGATTCTGAAGACAGCAAGTATTATAAAACTCCTTGCTTTACAGTTTTGTGTACTAATATTTACTTTGCTACTGACAAATATTTCATCAAATGTATTACTCTAAATATGAATTTTGTTATTCCAGAAAAGAACTAATTAAACCGACGGATTCATTTAAAAATTACTATCACTAAAGAAACTTGTACAAGATAACATGGACACGACGGAAGATTCCATACAAAACTGTTACAAACAGTTATCCAGGTAGATGATGAATTAGCCTTTCGATTTGCCCTAGTTTATAGTAAGACACTCATTGGTAAAGTTGATATCTTGGTTAAATTATTAAATCATGCAATAACATTGGAAAAACCAAATTTTGGAAAAGCTATCGCATGGGAAATTACAAGGCGATTTTCGAAGACAGTGTTAATCTCGCAGTATCACGATATTTGATCAGCTTTCCGTTGTGTCTGTAAAACAAACAAGACTTTAGAAGATGTTTCCTGTTCTGCTAACACGTCTAATATAGTAATAGTTGCCGAGGTCCACAAAGGCAAGTCGGTGTTATTTAAAATTGATTATTTTCATGGTATTCAAATAATCTATAAAGAAGTCAACGGTCAATCCAAAGAGGCAGTTCGTATAGTGGAACGAATTGATGGTTTAGAAGTTGCTAACACACCTTTGAGTACTATACAAGGAGTTAGCTCTGAAGATGCCAAGAAATACTTTGCAAATCACAGTAAATTGAGTTTGTTTTCAAAATCTCACTTGAAATCAAAAGGATTTGACCATAAAACTGGAGAATAGAGAGCATCCCATGCATTCAGTTATTCTGTAGAGCTAAAGGCTTTATTCCCATTGAGAGTCCCATTTTCCAGTACAGATAGCTTCAATACAAACCGATATTCTAGAAGGATACCCACAGTTGATGGCAACCATATAAGAATAGGTAGTACTGTTTCTGTTCCAACAGAACATGAACAATCAAACGAACAATCAAGCGAACAAAATACACAGGTAAATGACCAAAACGGGCAAGCCGGATCAAATAATCAACAAGGGTTGAGCAAATGGACATAGACAACGAAGAAGACAAACCGTGTGAGGGACAAGAAGGAACAGTTGGAGGTTTTATAAAATATCATGTTGAAGATGCATTTTGACTTGCGCGCATGTGATCCTAAATCGGAAGTGTCTGGTATCTGGTAAATTTCGAACTGAGCTTCACGAAACCCAGTAAAAGTATATTGCAGAAACGATGATTCTTTAAGTAATACATTTCCATGTGGTCAATTAGCTTGTTTTGCATTTCCACCAGATGAAGAAATGGGAAGCAGTATTGATGCAGCTATCATAAAATAGATCAGGTTAATGCAAGCGGCTACCTTCATGAAAATGATAAGAGAGGTAAATAATGTCAAACCAACAGCAGTTTTGTAGGAATTTTGAACGGGTTACCTTCGTTGAACTCACTCTATTGTTTTACAATGCCGAAAATGACATATCGTTATACTTTAATGAATGGCTAAGAATCAAGGTATGTGTGCTTATCGTGAAATTAAGCAAATTTAGTTGTAATAGTTCTAAATATTTAAAATACGTCGATGAAAATAGGGATATTGGGTATGATCGCCAAATAAACGCCTTCCTCAAAGACCTTACATGACATTAGAAGTTACTAATTTACTGGCATCTGTTCACATGGGGAATTAGTTTTAAAAATACCTTTGAATTTGACAATTTTACCTTCATTAACTGGAAATGAAATTCCTTTCATGAGGACTGTAATGTTTACGGGTATATAGAATACATATAAGCATTCGGCTACCACATATATATATATATCTGTTACATGAATGGTAATATTTCCTTGGATCTTCGACTGAGATTACTTCTGTTATGTTTAGAGGAGTTGATTAAGTGTGCTGCTTTTAGTTCGTTGATCGCTTTTCAAGAGACAAATGGGAAGAACCTAGACCAGTACATAAACTTTCATCTCAGAAGTTTCTATTGCACTTGGTGGCCTCGCCTTCATGGACTAGTAAATGACTAAAATAAAAAAATGTATTAGTAATAATCGAAAATTTCCTATTAAAATAAAATGCATACACAACAAATTATCAAAGCATAACTTCAAGGGGAGCTGCAGGGGCTTGAAACTTATTCTCACCATACCTTACACTCACACAAGTCGAACGCCTTAACATAACCTTAATTTAAAACACGGTTCTTTAAACTTGAAAAAGTGTTGTCCCAAGTGAAGCTACAAAAGGAATAACATGATCTATTAACCAAGAGGAAATATCGTTTAATTTCATTATCAATTACATTTAAATTATTAGAAATACCAAAACCTAAATACAGATAAATAAACTCATCATAGATACCAGGATTGAAATTTTGTATTTGCACCAGACGCGTTTCGTCTACAAGAGACTCATCAGTGACGCTTGAATCAAAAAAGTTAAAAAGGCCAAATAAAGTACGAAGTTAAAGAGCATTGAAGACCAAAAGAAATTACTAAAAGGTTTGCCAAATACAGCTAAGGTAATCTATTCCTGGGGTAGAAAAGCCTTAGTATTTAAAAATTCAAAGTTTTGTAAACAGTTAATTTCTAATTATGACCATATCAATGATAATTCATGTCAACACAGAAGTGCTGACTACTGGGCTGGTGACCACACGTACCAAAATAGATTGTTAAAGAAAGCCGTGTCCTCGTTTATTCTCCTTTTAATAGCAATCCCATCTAGTGTATTTTAAAGAAGAAACTGGTTCTGTACGTCCGTTAATGGTTGGATACATCTTTTTGTCGTGTCAGAATAAATATTCCAAAAATATATCACTGGATGATCAGTAGTTTTCTCCATTGTATAAGAATCTTTCTTCATACATTTAGCAACTTAGTTTGCACCAACCTTAAACAAACAATCAATTAATTGATGTTTTCCTGTTGTCGGGAAATTTCTCGAAATTCAGGAACAATTTAAAAGTAATGTCAAATATGCCTCATTTTGCCTCCATGGTCATTTTGATAATTAGGTGGTTATATTGGCTCACTGATATGATTCAATTAGTGTAAGAACTGTTATTAGATATAGACGTCATATTATTGTTTTAGATAAAAGACACAATGGATAAGAATATGTTCTTTCCATACGTGAGGATTATGGTATGTTTTAAACGAACCAATACTTATCCATTTTGTCTGTTATAAAACAAAACAGCTTCTGACCTCTCATCTTTTCAGGAATTAGCTACTGCTATGGATGTTTAATAGTTGCTATGTGTTATGTACTTTTCAAACTTATTGATATTATGATTTTAAATTGTTAGACATGGATAAACTCCATATTAACGAATTATACATAGGAGTAAATGAAATTAAAATCCTTCATTGAAACAAATTGACAAAATTAACAATACATTTTTTTCAGAGTTGAAGTCTAAATACCTACAACAATGCTGTCTTGACTGGCGTGAAATTGGAGTACATACCAATATAGAAGTGCATGTAGTTGGGCCTGTTTCCAAAGGTCAAAATACCGTAGATGCAATCAAGATAATTGACGAGAGGAATGTGGAATTTGAGACATTGTATCAAGCGGATTCTAAGGTGTACCATAATATCAAACCTGCACATTTACAAGACAGTACTCATTTTGCCGATCAAGCTGTCAAGACTGCCTCAGACAAACAGTCTCAAAATCCTGGAAACGTTATCTTTCTTAACCAAATAGCAATGCACAAGCTTAAATTTGAACAGGAGATTCTGGAATGTGCATATACGTGCGTAACAGAGATGGAAAACTTTGGTGCATTGGAATGGCTGTTGCAAAACATCCTGCCGGTGGATGTATTATCACACCTTTGAATGCTATTCTTAAGCATTTTAACTACTAATTATACCCCACGCAACGAGTTGCGGAGGGTATAATGTTTTGACCCGTCCGTCCGTCCGTCCGTCAGTCCTTCCGTCCGTCCGTCAGTCCTGTTTCTTGTCATCGCAACAGAATTTCACGAAACCTTTTAGATAATAAGGACATACTATGTAGTTGTGCATATCGACAGGAAATTACAACTCAATTCTTTTTCCAGGAGTTACGCCCCTTTGAACTTATTAACTTTAATGTACTACAGCAACAGTTTGTCATCGCAACTCCTCTCAAACCACACAACAGAATTTCATGAAACCTTTTCAGATAATAAGGACATACTACGTAGATGTGCATATCGACAGGAAATTACGATTCAATTTTTTTTCCAAGAGTTACGCCCCTTTGAACTTATTTGCCCAATATACTACTGCAACCCCTGTCATCGCAACTCCTCTCAAACCACACAACAGAATTTCATGAAACCTTTTCAGATAATAAGGATATATTACGTAGATGTGCATATCGACAGGAAATTACGATTCAATTTTTTTCCAGGAATTACGCCCTTTGAACTTATTTGCTTCAATGTACTTCTGCAACAGTTTGTCATCGCAACTCCTCTGAAACCACACAACAGAATTTCATGAAACTGCGTAGATTATAAGGACATACTATGTAGATGTGCATATTGACAGGAAATTATGATTCAATTTTTTTCTGAAACAATTTTTTTTCTTACACTTATTTTATTTCTCCAATGACAATGTGGGGACGTGGGGTATGTGAGCGCGCTCACTAAGGTTCTTTCATTTTAATTATGATAAGGTATCGGCAGTCCAAATGTACTATCTGAGCTTTCCTACTAAAAGTTTGTCCAAAATTGCAAATTGTACTTAGCACATGAAAATATGTATTTGTAGAACGATTTGAATTTCAAAGGCAATAAATTTGGTTCAACGCTTGCACATTTATTTAAATATATATACCAGTTTCTTGATGACTTCCATGCAGATTAGTGTGTTTATTTGTTTAAAGCAGTAATTGTTCATTTGTCCGATGAGTTTTCAGTCTCAATTGAAAAGACGATGAACTGTCTCTAAATAAGAATTAATTTCTGAGAAATCTGCATATTATCTAGACATGAGTGATACAAGTCAGTTAGTTCATTTTATAAATGTGCCTACAAAAACGTCTGCTAACAAAATTTTACAACAAACGTGATCATAATATAAGTTCCATGCGTCAGAAACGCTTTTACGAATTTACCTTCATCAGGAACGTACAAACCCAAATATTCGAAGTCCAATGATGTATAAAAATCGAAACAGTTGAAGGTGCTGATTTGGTATGTTGTAACGTACAAACGTACGTGAGTAAAGATCAAATAGTAGGAGTGATTTTGTTACTTGAAATGTACAAATATAAAATCATAAATTACAAGACAAATTACATGACAAAATTACTATCGAGTCATGCCTGTGAGTATTGCACATTTTTAGGTACTTTTGGTCATATAACTCTTCAACTGTTTCGGTTATTATACATCCTCGGCTTTGAGCGTTCAAAATGAAGGTAAATCCAGAAAAGCGCTTCGGACGCATGAAATTAATAACGTGTTGATTTCATTTATTTTATTGCAAATATCAGAAAACTTGAAACAAACTAATAATAAGTAAAAAGACTAAAACAAAATTCGAATAATACCCTGTATCATATTATGTGCTACATGTACCATCCGTCAAATATCTCTATCGCATTTAAATCTAATTTCTTAAGTCCGACAATTTGACCTCAGAAAGGAACGTACCAATTTTCTGTGATACTATACCTCAGGTCAACGAGGCAAATATAGTGAGAAATAAGGTCATTGCTACCATAAACATTATTTACTTAAAATAGCAAATATCCGTCTGATTGTAATTTTGCTTTCAAAGAAGTTGTATTTATAAACCAATTGTGTAGCTCATAGAAAATGATGTAAAATAAAACATAAACATGAGAGAGATGTTAGAGGTTGGCTATATTACTTATTGATAGCATTTAAAATCAAATTATAGTGATATTCCGTTATAATTAAAATCAAAGAGGGCCATGGGAGTTTGGTCCAGCTTGTCGATTTTATTGAATTTGGTCACTGTACTTAATATATACATGAATGCTCCTGAAAGATTATATTGCTAGTTAAAATAAATCACTTTTTTTTTACTTTGTTCATTTACTAGTATTTTTAATTGTTTATTTGTTTTATATAGAATCATTGTAATAATTGCCATTATTGTATCAGTAAATTTAATATTTATTCATCTCAGATTTGATCGGTGTGATTGTCAATACCCATTATTCTATTCTGTTCTTATGCATTCCTCCACATACTGATTTCTGGTTTCTGGTTGAAAAAATAATGATGTAAGCAAGGGAGAAATCTGCATGTAATGAGCCTTTGGAAGGAATTATGGGACAGGATCGACTTTGCATATTTATGTATTTTATGATTTTAATAGATATCTGCATGCATTTTCTTTGACTGAGCTTTTTAGCTCACCTGGCCCAATGGGCCAAGTGAGCTTTTCTCATCACTTGGCGTCTGGCGTCCGTCGTCCGTCGTCGTCGTCCGTTAACTTTACTCCTCTGAAACTACTGGGCCAAATTTAACTAAACTTGGCCACAATCTTCATTGTGGTATCTATTTAAAAAATTTGTGTCCCATGACTCGGCCTGCCAACCAACATGGCCGCCATGGCTAAACATATAACAAAAGGGTAAAATGTAGATTTTGGCTTATATCTCTGAAACCAAAGAATATAGAGCAAATCTGACATGGGGTAAAATTGTTCATCAGGTCAATTTCTATCTGCCCTGAAATTTTCAGACAAATCAGACAACCCGTTTTTGGGTTGCTGCCCTGAATTGGTAATTTTACGGAAACTTTGCAGATTTTGGTTATTATCTTGAATATTATTATAGATAGAGATAAACTGTAAACAGCAATAATGTACAGCAAAGTAAGATCTACAAATAAGTCATATGACCAAAATGGTCAATTGACCCCTTAAGGAGTAATTGCCCTTTATATTCAATTTTTAACAATTTTTGTAAATTTTGTTATCTTTTACAAAATCTTCTCCTCTGAAACTACTGAGACAGATTTAACCAAACTTGGCCACAACATTCATGAGGGTATCTAGTTTAAAAATGTGTCCGATGACCCTGCCTACCAACCTACATGGCCGACATGACTAAAAATAGAACATAGGTGTATAATGCAGTTTTTGGCTTATATCTCTGAAACTAAAGCATTAAGAGCAAATCTGACAATATGTAAAAATGTTCATCAGGTTAAGATCTATCTGCCCTGTAATTTTCAGACGAATCAGACAACCCGTTGTTGGGTTGCTGCCCTAAATTAGTAATTTTAAGGAAATTTTGTAGTTTTTGGTTATTATCTTGAATATTATTATAGATAGAGATAAACTGTATACAGAATAATGTTCAGCAAAGTAAGATTTACAAATAAGTCAACTTGACCAAAATTGTCAATTAACCTCTCAATGAGTTATTGCCCTTTAAAGTAACTTTTAACAATTTTTCGTAAATTTTTGTAATCTTTACAAAAATCTTCTCCTCTGAAATTACTGAGACAAAATTAACCAAGCTTGGCATAATTATTATTAGGGTATCTATTATTAAAATAGTGTCCCATGACCCGGCCTGCCTACCAACATGGCCGACATGGCTAAAAGTAGAACATAAGGGTAAAATGCAGTTTTTGGCTTATATCTCTGAGACTAAAGCATGAGTATAATGGTTGCATTATTTCATGCATCAATTGTAAACAAAAATATCATGTGAGCGACACAGGCTCCGAGGAGCCTCTAGTGTTTTAAATTACTTTACTAAGAGGATCATTTTAATATGTTCGTGAAACTGATCGGGTTCTTTTGAAGCAGTCATTACAAATAAGGACAGAAGCAGCTAAATTGTTTATATTTTGTTGTACATTTCTTTGCGTTCTTAAGGATGAATATCAGTTTGCCTTGACCACTTGAATTATATATGTTGCATATTAATAGAATATATAAGTTACAAAGCATTAAAGAACCCTAAAACACACATCCTCAGTGATCTATAAGGTGGATTCTGACGGAAGTTTGATAGGCTAGCATTGGGAAGTGGAGAAATTGTCACTTGGATATAAGAAGAGGAAAATATAATTTATATAAAAATTCTGCTTAAGATGAAAGCCCGTTTTTGTATTTAATGCCTATGTATATAGCTTTGCTTAATAAAAGCACTCAAACCATGCTTTAATCAACTTAATAATGATAAGAATTTTAGTAAAATTTCTGATGGAAACAAATTAATTCGGCTTTACACATATTTAAGTAATGAACACACAGACATGTAATGTATAACCTTTAATACAAATATGACGTCCATTATCACTGAACTAGTATACTTTTTGTGCGGGAGTTTCTTGCTGTATTGAAGACCCATTGGTGGCATTCGGCTGTTGTTTGCTCTTTGGTCGGGTTGTGGTCTCTTTGACACATTCCCATTTCAGTTCTCATTTTTAAATGTCCGAAGAAAGAGTTGTACTATATACCGGTATTACATAATTGATTTAAGAGCGGTTTCCTTTATATCACATGAAATTTGTGTGCTCCAAATGTGATCCATATTGCTGTTTTTATGTTTTATTCACCATTATATTGTGTACAGTTCTTTTTTTTATAAATGTATATATGGTGATTGTTTTGATCTCCTTAGTCATTGAAATTATGGTTAGCATTGCATGTTTTGTCTTGTAGCGATAATAAAACTGTAATTATTCCGCTCGCATAAAGGCCACTTTGATAAGTCAATAAACTTATTGTATTGTACTGTCTGTATTTGTCTACCTCCTTTAAATTTACGAGGTCTGGTAACTTTTCTATTTGTTCGATAAACCCTTATGAAATTTAAATATCAGAGTCAAACTACTAGTAATGTACCGATATTGTATAGGACAACATGATCAGCAGATTAAGTAGTGTGCACAAGATTTCAGAAACTGCGAATACTCTTTCATTTGGTTGCCGTCTCAGTGACGCATATCCCTCATTTTGTTTTCAATCAGCTTTTCCGAAGGTTATCAAAATGGTTAAGTACAGTAGGTGGACAGCTGCAAACAGGTTCTGTGCAATAACTATCTGTGTTGTGTTTTGTAGACTGGTGTTTGTCTTTTGTCTTTTTTGCAATTGCATTGTCAGTTTATCTTCAACTTTCAGTTTGAATATCCCTTTGGTATCTGGTGACAAGATTTCATGTTGGCAACCATACCAAATTTTCTTATTCTTATATAAAATGACATTTAAGAAAATATATATATATATAAACGCCTAAAAAGTGTACACAACAACACCAATAAAAAAAAGGAACTATAAATGTAAATACATGTATTTATAAATATTTCGGATAACAGATATCCTTCATCAGTAAATATGATTGTGATGTTGAATGAATCATATATCAGTCTACTTAGATTAAACTATAACAATCTTGAAATTTATACAATAAAAAAGTCAAACCGAACATCAGGTAAGACGCTTGCACAATTCTAAATATGTGTTAAACACGACATAGGTTATATGACTAATTACAACAGAGAGTTCAAATATATGCTTTTAATAAAAATAATAATGTGCGGTATGAACTAGCACAATTCTAAAGCTTTAACGGTGACGACAGTTATGATGTTACAAGAACGATTGTGTCAATAAGAATTCCAAATAAACAGCACTGAACGATCTAAGTTTGTAAATATTTCAAATTTGACAACGGTAGAGTAGTTACAACAGAGTCTGCGTATTTAAACATCGCAAACAAACGGCCGTTAAAATATAATAATAAATTTTGACTAAGGTTAACTAGTTGAACGTGGCTTGGTACTTTTACATCCCTCAAAAAATTAAGCAATTTAAATTGGTATATTCAACAGATTTATTTTAGAGATGAGTAAGGTAAAGAAATAGAAACAGAGACTGTAATAATAAGTAATATAACCCAAAAGTGAAGCACTGCATGGAGTCGAACTACATCTTTTCATTTATCCCATTTGGTGCCAAAGTTGTTAATTTTCTTATCCAAAATCTTTCCCGAGTGAGTCTATCCTCCCTAGACCAAGCAGAGTTGTGGTCAATGATTGTAATGGTCAGTCGATTGAGATCTGCCTTAGTGTGGCCAGGGATCTCAAATGTCGACTGAGGTCTGGCTTGCATTGGTAGTCGCTACGATGACCGTTCATTCGTTTGTGAAACGGCTGTTCTGACTCGCCAACATACTGTTTACCACATTTACACTGTAGGAGATACACAACATTTGTAGTCTTGCAATTAACATTGCAAAATATGGTGTATTCTGTACCAGTGGAGTGACTGTTAAAAGTCTGGGTAACCAGTATTTGTTTGCAAGTCAGACATCGTTTGTTTCCGCAACCCTTGCAAGAGCCCACAGACGAAGAGCCTGCTTGAAGGATAAATCAGCTCTTTATATATATCTATATCTATATATATATATATATATATATATATATATATATATATATATGATTACAGTTTAAGATTTGAACCATTTTTCATATATTTGAAATAACTTAGTATATGATGTGACGTGGCATGTCTAAAGGTGCGTTAATAAAGTATTGTCATAGCAGGCAAGACTATATGTTATATGCTTTTGGATAGACTCAAACAAATCAATTATTTGACAAAACCACGAAACTTAGCATTTATTTACCAATGAACTATATAAGTGCGGTCAAGGTCATATGAACTCTACCAGACATGTACACCTTACAGTCATTCCAAACACTAAATATAGTGGTCCTTTTGTTTTTCTATCTGAAAATACACATTTATCTCAAGGATTTTCGCTCAAGCTGGTGCTAGGGGCCGTCTTAAACTAGCAGATATAAGAGGGTTGTTTTGCTTCGTGTTGAAGACCACATGGTGACTTTGAAATGAAGAACAGCAACAATAGTGCTGTTCCTTTGCTTTTGGAGTTTTTGCTGTGCATATACTGATTTTGTATAATGGATGAATACCCAATATCCTTTGTGTTTTATCAAATCACAAAACTGAACATTGTCTTATGAAGCATAAAGGGTCATGGTCAGATAAAACCTGCCAGTCTGACATGTACACCTTTAATCATTATTACACCAAATATGGCTGACCTATTGTTTAAGGTATTTCACCTGACACAAAAACTAGATTTTTGTCACTAAAACATGAAATGGAAAAATGACAAGACAGAAACTTCATAACATAAGGTATTATCATACAAGGTCTCCTACCTTCTGAAATAGAAAGCTTTATACAAATAGTTAAAGCCATCACTAATGGATTGTAATCCCTGTCTCACATTCTGCGACAAAAAGGCAAACAGGAAGATATACAACTAAAACAGATCACCCTTCTTCAAAAGGGGAGCAATTATAACATATCACTGACACATTCAATGAGCAAACTAAGAAAGACATTTTCATAAGGTATCGAATACCTCGATAAACCAAACGACTCAGTTAAGGATGTTCGCTCCTCTGTTTCTAAATAACAAGGTTTATAAAAGACTGTTATAGATTGACAGATTATGAATAAGGAACCTAAAAACTAGGAAAAACATATACGTTCGTGGTCTAGTTTTTGAGATAAAATCAATTTAAAATTTGGCGGAAATGGTTCTCTCTAGATTTTTCATACATTTAACATTAATACCTTTTGGTTTGAAAAGCTATGAAAAATAACAAGAAATTTGTAAAATTTTCAAAAATGACTTGAAAAACTATATGCAATAAAATTATGAAAAGAAAATTACGGGTCATTGGGAAATTTTTATTGGCACTACATGGATAAACTAAAGGAGTCTGAATATCTGACAAAAGTCAAAACAAGAGTAGCAAACATCCTTAACAAAAAGAAATGAAAATAGTAATTTTCAATCTTCAACACAATCACAGGTATCTTTACCGTATGTCAAGCTCCCAATTGTTTCAAATATTAAGTTATGAATGGTTAAAGCTATCAACAACAAAGTCTTTAAAATACAAAACAAACATTAAGATAGAACATAAGATAAAGCAATCATAGTCAATGTTCCGGGGTGAATGGGTTGAACATACTTTAATTTATAATAATTAAAATGAGGTATATTAAATATAAAAAGAAGATGCGGTATGATTGGCAATGAGACAACTCTCCACAAGAGACCAAATGACATAGAAATTACCAGCTATAAGTCACTGTACGGCTTTCAACAAATGAGCAAAGCCCACACTGCACAGTCAGATATATATATATATATATATATATATATATATATATATATATGCATGAAACAATGTAAAACTTCAAGAATGTCAATCTTGGTATAATAAATTTATTCAATTTGTATAAAATTGCTTTTATTCTGTATAGTTATATCAAATATGTACATGTTTTTGTATGAATTTTGCATGATATGAAGACAACTTTTGCAATTAACATTATAAGTTAACATAGATTAAATTACTTATTAATTAAAGAATTTAAAGAAATGACGATATATAATTTTAAAACCTCCTGTGTCTCTTAAATCACCTTTGTCTTTAATAGAGTATGCCTAAAATTTGTACCTTAATTTATTAACAAAACCAAATTCGAATGTTATATTCTTTTTACAAGGATTGATACACTAAAAATATGTGTAAATCAAAATCTCAGGCACAACAACCTTACAGAGATTTAGTTGTTAAAATTGCATGACATTATAAAATGCCAAAATATATCCTAAAAATATAGTGTATAAAAATAGTAACAAAATAATCAATGTCCTTTCAAAATATACATTATCAAAATTGATAATGTGATATATATGACTATGTACAATGTATGGCACAAATGACAGTATGAGTATTGAATACGAAATAAACAAGTTCACAACCATATTATTGTTTTCAGATCTGAGTTCACACAATAATGAGGCAATAACAATGATGATTTTTTTCTTTGTGGCAAAGTTGTTTCTAAATTGCCTTTTGCTCTTATAAAACTTACTTTGTAATTGGTTTTATTTCAATAAAAATATCAAAATCAATGATGCAATTCAATTTAGAACAGATGCAACTTAAAAATTTGTTTGAAATAAATAAAAAAAGATGGATTTTGGATACCTTATCCATATTTTAAATCATGATTTATTAAAAAAAAAGTTTCAATATATCATATTTAAGAGATATTGATTTTTTCTCCAAAACACCAGTGTCATATTGCCCTGATCTCAAACCTCTTACATACACAGAATGCCAATCTGATTCAAAATTATATTTCTTAATAAAATCCTTAGTTAATCAATCTACTTTTATTGTTTGCATAGAAAAGCTTTGAATGAATAGGAAATTGACTACCAGTAAGCAGTAAGCAATTACACATGTATCCTCTAAACCTCATGTTTAAACATGTTCAAAATATTTCTTTACTAAACTTTAACCAAAATAATAATAAAAAGACAGAAATGAAATCTATAATGTTTCTCTAATTTTAAGACTAGAATTGTCAGCAGTGTTCAAATATCCAAAATATTTTGAGTTATAAACTGGTTCCAAAATGCCCTTTATCAGGTACCAGTATACATCCTGGAAAATTACAGATCTACTTCTGTGGCTGAAGGTAGTTGGTATGGGTGAACTGAAAATACAAACATTATATTTCATATGAACACATTGTATATTTTCACAACTAAATATTGTAAATTCAGAAATTATTGTAAGGTTTTTATCAATGCAAGTAATGCGACTTGGTGAATATTGCAACAGTAAGAACTCTCATTCTGAAATCGTATACATATAATGATTTATCTTACCTCCTATACATTTCTAGGAATATGATTGGTTGAAAGCAACCGCCTGGGGACCATGTTTATTCCATATTGGTTAAGTAGGCAAGGGCTTATTTCAACACACAATTAGTAGTGGTGTTATGTCCCTTTATTAAAACAAAACAGTGTTGAGGAAAAATCTTGAAGGTTTCAACAGACTAAGAAACTGATGATGAACCATTGAAATAAATTAGTCTACTATTATGCCACTAGTCTAAATACCACGTTAAGATAGTCGGTAAGATAAATTCGTTACATACATGCCATAGTGTGCTAGTGACCTAATACGATATATATGGGGTCAGTAATTGCATATGGGGATTCGAGCTTTGCTCTCACCCCATATGGAATTTATTCACTGCATATATATCATATTAGGTCACTAGCACACTATGTAACGAATAATATCTGTGTGCAGATTTTCCTGAAATTGCAATAATAAATCTCGCAATTTTGTTCATTATTTAAAATCAAAATAATAAATGCACACAATAATTTCTGAATTAACAATTTCAGGTCCTTGCTGGTACTCCTTAATAATGATTGCTTGGCAAAGAAGCTAAACAGCTTTTTAAATGTTCAGTTTGACCCAGGCTGGAGACATATCCACAATTTTCCTTCGGGTTCATATCCCACAAACAAAAAATATATTCTACTTCTCAGATTGATTTTGCCATTTCTACATGTCCATGATGGGTTTGGGCACAGTGTGATTTTTTTAAAGGCCCAATTGATGATATTGACATTCATTTGAATGGACAGTAGTAGACTGCATGCCCTTGTTATGGTGTATGGTAAAAGACAGATTCCCTTGCATTGAAGTTCATGTTGTACACATCAATGTGACAGCAACCCAACAAACGCAAATAAAAGAGATAGATCAAGATGGTGTGTTCAATGAATGATAAGCAAACTTTTCTAAGTGGATCTCTATATTAACATCAACTTTCTGGGAAAAAGTTCTTAATTAATTCAACAGAGACTACAGATTCAATGTCCCAACAGGGTGAGAAAACCTATCCCGCAATCCCATTTGGAAATGTGTTATGTACAGATTCTTCATTTAAAAATTCCATGCTCAGTGTAGACACAAAGTCGTAATCTTTTGTGTT
>JAASAO010002534.1:0-25550 GCA_017311375.1 Mytilus coruscus | reverse complement strand
AGGTATTTGGCTTTGGATGGTAGAGTCATTGAATATACTAGATAAGTTAATAAAATCAATACCTCTATTTATATATTTTAATTTAAGAAAATGCCGTTTATGATTTTCAGGTTTATCGATACTAGGAAATAGCCTGTGATGACAAAAGGCTGTAATAATACGGGTGTATTCATACATTGGGCTAAAAAAGAAATTGTATCACACATCAGAAAAATAGCATATAATTTACTTATTGGTATCTGACCCAGTTTGCATAATACTTGATGTCTGCCATTATTTTTATTATAGATAACAGATCAGCAAGTGTATAATTTATACGATGTTTAATACGTTGATTACGGTTTTGCGTTTGCCATGAGACCTTTTATTTCAAAGTCGTTTATCGACAATATGGTATCGATTGAAGTTTTAGTTATGTTCCCTGTCCTAATATTTTGTCATTAAGACCGAGAGGATAAGCTGTTTGAAGTCTTTTATCCAAAATAATTCGCGAATTTCACGTGATTTTTCAAATTGCTTGTGTGATTCTCCTGGTTGTTTCTGAACGGTTTCAAGTGGTTGGAATTTAATAAATTTTAGATTGTGATTATGCTTATCTAAATGTTGATATATCAAACTTTTGAATTTTTAGGTCTACGAAAGCGGTAAAGGTGTTCTTGATTTCTTTGTAATACGCTCGTCCCGTCTGTCCCATATTGAATACCACACTTAGGTTGGGTTCAAGTTACCACATATATAAGGTTTTGAGTTTTCAGGTAATGTCACAGGAAAAGGAGAACGAAAAGCTCTCCCGTTCACTGTTCACCGTACAGTATTATGTGAAGTTAATCTAAAACAGGTTAGTCACTTTTGGCATTGCACGGAAAATTTGTGGATATCCACGCACATTTTGTTAAACAATCTGGCTGTAGAGGCATTACAAATACGTTTGTTTAAGCACGTGGATATCCTAGAAGTTGTGTTGTTAATAATTTTCTTTCCATTACGTAAAATCATGATAATTAAATAGGGGTATAGGAAAATAAAAAGACCGGAGGTTGTAACAATGAATAAGGATCACAATTACGGAATAGGAAATAATAGGCAAAGCAGTAAAGAACTCTTACAAAAACTGTTATAAAAGGCCCGACGTAAGACTTAAGTATTACAATACTGACATATAACAAACACAGGGCAAAAACAGAGATTGTAAGAAATCTTAGTAAAACCATAGCAGGGGCAATAATAAAATGTTTAAATATATCTATCAAGACATCAAATAAAAGTCATAGTCTTTCGTCGCATTTTCTTGTAAAATTGCGTCAATAAGTTCGTGTGAAAAAAGTGTTTGTAAACAATACAATAATTTCTGGACCTATGGTCCGTCTGGTTATGAAAATACGGACAGTCAAATAGCCCATAAAACATGTAAAAATAATCTTGATATTCTTATAAACCCACTTTGAAGGCTAAATTAGTCCCCATCAGCTGTCTAAAATGAATTTTATTGCGCAATAACTTTCATATTTGAAAAATCCACCATGGCCAAAATGCGAAACTACACTCCTAACTGTGTATTGTTTCCTAAAGCACGCATAGTGATATGCTTAACTTGATGCCGCACTCGGTCTCGCTCCTTTTGTTCATGCCAAAATTTCTGTTTGTTCCTTGATTTTTCTTCTAAATCGATGACTTATTTTAACATTGGTAAACTATTGTTGCTTTAATTGATGCAAAGAGGTTAGTGTGGGTAAACATGTTTTATGGGAAAGGCCTTGGTTAATATCTATTTTTTCGAAAGAACTATATGTTAAATTCACCTCAATATGGCAATGGCGTGACGATGATATTATATATTACAATTTGATAATATTGTTTGAAATCATATCATCCTATGTACACCATCTAAAAACTTATTTGGGATATCAGGCTTTTGATTTGGTACGCCAGACGCTTCTTTTTACAAGACATTTCAGTGGCACCCAAATTCAAACAGTTAGCATGGTAAGTATATTAAATCAAATGCAAAGATGAAGACATTAATAAATTATATAATAAAAAACAACTGACGTTGTTTTTAGTGGATTGAAAATATACTGTTTTTGTAACTTAAAGGCAGTAAAATAACTCTGAACATCCCCTTCCTTTCTACAATGTTTGAAAACAAATAGTGTAGTTGTTGTATTTAACATACAGATAAGCCATTACAGTCTACACATACACTAAATTCAATAATGAACGAGTTTTCAGTAATTATGTTTAATATCTTAGGACAAATATTACACAACAACATTATATTTTAAGAAGGCTTATCTGCAACACTTAACAAATGTGATTGACCATTTTAGGAGACAATTTCGAAAGAAAATTTCAGCTTAGCTGTTATTTAAAATTTGAAAACCTCAAAAGCAATTAGTCAAAACTTTCGGTAATAATGCACCTGTATATTGAAAAACAACGTATGTAAACCTCTCTTTTATCTTCCGTAGTTTCAATGATACTTACAAACAGTCTACTGCAAAGCTGCCACTTTCTGATTCACTTTCTCGAACAAGAAAAACACCATTCCCCATATATTTGTGTTTTTCCAGTACTTCCACTGCCTTTTTGCGCGTAATCTTTCCGTGATACCATGACTCGTTGTCGTAACATTGCCTCTGTAATTGTGAGTTGACTTTATTTCAATGGGAGATAAATCAAGTGATGACATGCCATTAAAAACTATACCTCGCAAAAAAAAACGGATGGTTCGATTCAAAATTCATTTTCAATATCAAGTAGACCTTAAATAAATGAATACTAGAAAATTAAATAGTTATGCTAGGAATTATAAAGGGTGAATTTAACAAAATGCCAGTTCGAGCAAATTTCTTTTTCCAAGGCCTGATTCATGATGCTTGCAGTAACTATGCAGAAAATCTATTCAAGTATCCCACTGAAAACTTGTGGATAAATCATACGTGACACTATTGTATATTAAAACAGAGGCGAACGATACCAAGGGAACATTCAAAACTCATTAATCATAGGAAAACTGACAACGCCGCGAAAATAAACGAAAAAAGACGAACAGACAAACAAATCCACAAAACACCAGATAGAAAACGAAAGATTGAGAATCACGAGCCCAACTATAAATCAGGCAAAAAGGTCACGTGTGATGTGACGTCATGCATATGTTGAAATTATACATGTTTAAATGTTAAAAAGACAACTAAACACATAGTTTTTGAAGAAAATAAATGTGTCATCTTTTAAAATATGGCATGATTGCGTCCAAAGTCAAAGTGAAAGGAGATCGTTTTTAAGTGGATACAATGGTCCATTGAACCCACCATTTTTGTTCAGAAAATGTCTATACCAAGGCAGGAAAATGACAGTCGTTTTCTATATATTCCGTTGGTTTATATAGTTGAGCGCCTGATTTTATCAGGTTTTATGGACTTCCCATCTTTTTGAATTTGCCTTGGGGTTCGGTATTTCTGTTAATACTCTTTTATCCTCATCATTTTCAAATTTTATTTAGGGTGGGTTTTTAAATTTCTATTTCTTCGTCTATTCATATTTAATGAAAAT
The DNA here is from genome assembly GCA_017311375.1 of Mytilus coruscus. Taxonomy (NCBI): domain Eukaryota; kingdom Metazoa; phylum Mollusca; class Bivalvia; order Mytilida; family Mytilidae; genus Mytilus; species Mytilus coruscus. The sequence goes on along the minus strand of JAASAO010002534.1, from coordinate 21,995 downwards.
AAGACAGATATTGAATATGCATTAAAGAAATTTAAAACCAACCAAAACAGTTAAAGCAAATAGATAATTTTAAACTATTGATGAATCAAGTCATGCTTCTATAATGTTTCGAATGAAAAGAGAATTCTCTTCAATAACTGAACACGCTCTTTCGATATATAAATATAGACTCATCAAATAAACCAGGTTTTTAATTTTGTACACCAGACACTCGTTTCGTCTACACAAGACTCATCCGTGACGCTCGAAAATTAAAGGGCCAAATCAAGTACAAACTTGAAGAGCATTGAGGAAATGAATCGGTAAATAACAGAGGAAATATACCATAATTGTCAAACAAAAATTCATTGAAAAAACTAATCTCGTAGTAAAATTTCGAAAATGTGTGATCATTACCATTTAATATATAATTAAGAGTAAGTGTTTTACTTTGAGCCTCAAACACTTCGAACAAGAAAAGTTGTCGTAACTATTCACTTCATATATCACCTATATTATATGTTTAACCAGTATTAGATATCCTGGTCAAATTTTCCTCTAAGATTATATAAAAAAGGTCCATGCAAATATAATTTTATACATAAAAGGATGATAAAGATTACGAAAAATACTAGATAGGACAAAATATCATATCAAGACGAAGGAAAAAAAGTATTCGTGTATACCAATAAAATATCAAAACTAAACTTTGAAACACCTATACCCATTTATTCGAAACAAAATTCTAAAACCATATAAACAAACAATAAAAACATTCACAGTGCTAGAGTTGTTTTATTAAAATAAAATTAAAATTAAAATTAAAATTAAAATTGATAAAATTAAAATTAAGAACATATTTATAAGTAATGAGTCCGTAGAGCCCTTGATTTACTTATAATATTTTCGTATGGTTTCTACTGAAGTGAAAACAGTACCCTCAGCATGGGAAAAACAGCTTAACAGAAAATTTTTCAGTCTTTTTATTGACTTGGCCTTTGAAAACCGATGATTTTCACTAGTGCTGTTCAAAGTGGTAGTTTCTTTTGGTCGTGTCTCTTCCAACTACAATTTTATTCACTCTATCTTGTTTTAATGTTTATGCGGCGTTAAAATGACGATCATAACATACATACCTGAAATCCATCCATAAAATAAGGCAGCGAAATATTTTATTAAATACACATGAAAAATAGCCTGTGATTAGTAAGAACGACATTTTATTTTCCTTAAACAGCATCACATGAAAATAAATGTTTATAGACATTTGATAAGAAAAACCCACTGATGCTTAATATAAAAAAGAAACAAGATTACCTTTCCAATATCTTTAATAGATAAAATCCTGTGCTTATCTGATGACTTTAGTCTTGGATGAATTTTCTCTTACACGAATTACATAGGAAAATACCACAGTCTTCGCATTTCCATTTAACATTTTGTTGATCGCAAAACTGACACATGAAAGCAGATTGAGCTACATTCTCACTGGATGGTTCTTCCATCTTGAAACCTTCAAAATGCCAAAAAATATGAAATTTAACAAGGTATACCAATGTTTAGTAATACTCTCATAAGTAGAAAAGACAGACAACACCATGGCCAAAAGAATAAATACAAATTAGTTAAAACACAGTCCAATACGGCAGATAGAAAACTGAAGATTCGGTAACATAACCTTCACCAAAACCCAGGGTTAAAGGTATTGCTGGCACACTCTTGCATTTGATAGCACGACAAACCTCATAAATGTTGCTTCAATAACCTTTTTATCATCATATTAAAAATTCATTATGTGTATAGAATATTGGCGTTAAAACAAACGTCTGTCACAAACTAGATCAGGTTGTCTTAATTTTTCAAGCTTTTAGCGATGTTGATATCATAAGATCTAATCTTTCAGACTTCAGAAAGCTTTGAAATAGGGAACTGCTTCGAATAATACATACCTAGGGAAAATATTTCATAATTGTATTATTGTTATAAATCGAGCATCCAACTTGTAACCAACGACGACCGCAATATTTGCTTTGTTCATTGCAAACTTTACTGATTTCCTTGGTTATTACATTTTGCTTTTGTATTAATATCATTTAAACAAATATGAGAAATTTGTCTAGGGACGTTAAATTGGCATAATTGGTGATTGCCATGCCCTCTGCACGTTACGCACTTTGATGTGTTTTGTACTATAATCATGACAATAAATAGAGTTCAACTGTACACAGTGCAAATGGTCAGCATGATAAGATCTACAAAGAGGTTAGCATAACCAATATCGTTTATCGACCCTTCAAAGAAGTATTTGCCTTTGAATACAAGTTTTGCCTAAAAATAACAGTCGGGGTTATTTTGAAAATTATAATCGATAAATGAACATTTAAATAATTCAATGATGCGTTTTACCTCGGATTGGCTTTTATATCCAAACTTATAAATAATATAAAAAGATTGAGAGAAATTGTTTGCAGCTTTCATGTTTAGCAAGTTATCATCTATATTAAATCAAATGGTCGAAACCGTCAGTTGTTTCCGTATAGGAGGTAATAACCTTAAATAAATGTTAACCAATTTCTAGCATTTTGTCTATCAACTCAAACAGTACATTATAAACATAATGCCTCAAATGGGTTACGGCCATTGCATAATAGATTTCGGCAGTTTGATGCCTTTTGCTCTTTTCCTGAAAATTTCAATCGACAGAAACATATTGTAAACAGCAAACATATTCATCAAGATGAGACCTACAAAAGATGAATCACCGAAATTGTAATAAATATTATGTCAACCAAGAAATCAAGCATCTTGATAATATCAGTGTCACAGCATTTTTGTTTGAATTAGAGAAATGTTTTACAAAATACGATTTAACCTTCCCTAGGACAAGATACTTCTATACACGTTGGCCATGATCTTTCTAAGTTAGGAGCACCGTAGTTGGTTTTTGTATTTGTATTGTTATACATGTATATTATCTTCAAGGTACTTGATGTTGATGGTTGATCTCTATTGAATTAAATCACAACTTGTCTAAATTCGTACCAATTTACATCTTGACATGTTGATCGTTTGTCGACGAAACCTTATTATCTTTTAGTGTCGTTGGATTGTTGTTTGATTGGTCCCTATAGTAAATGTCCTTTATTGACGTTATTGCTTCCCACAAATCTGATGTTCCTACTGCATCTAGAGAAGGTACATGCATGATCTCGCCAAAATCAGTTATGTAACCGTAATTATTTAGTCCTGCAATAGCTATCACTTTCGTTCAAACCCTTATCCTGCGAATTTCTCGGATAATCTTGTTTTGACAATCAAATAAAGCGTCATGTTCATCGACAAAAAAATGCAAAATTACGATAGCTTCCACATGACCTTAAATCAAAACCTTTGTTATGGTAACTTTTACCAATAGAATAAACAGATAAAAAGCAGACACTTTGTTGGCATGTCCATTTAAGTTTTTTTGTAAATAAGCTACTTCTAATTCATTTCCATAGGATCAAAATAAATTTGACAAATGTTCGTTATTACTTGCAGGAATAATAGTGTCAATGATGGGCAATTCTTAGCTAAAATAGAGGAAAAGTAAGTCAAACGTGAGCAACAGAAACAAATACGATCACTATCATCATCATCGCATACGCCGTCGCATGTACTATTACGTGTATTACTCATACCTAAAATTGTAATTATAACAATATACTGGTGTGAGAGACAACAGTATTCTTGGCGAGTAAACCAAACTATTTCCCGGATCATAAAGACGAATTTCTGAAACTTCTAAACGTAAATGTCAAGAAAGAACAGAAGTCAATACTGAAGTCTGATACCAAATTCAGTCAACATTTTGGGAAAACTGGATGTGTACCAAATATTTGCTAGGAAATGCTATCAACAAAACATCTCATGACGAAGAAAATCGAAAATATAATAGATGAAAAGATAATTAATTAAAGATGTGGATTAATTCATCAGAGAAACTCAAGTTGTAACCAGATATAAAGCTAATAGAATAAAGTATCTGACGACGATTGTGAGGAAGAATGTTATGCGAATAATCTTTTGTCGTTTCATCATTTTACACCTAACGACGGTATTACCCAATTCAATTCAATTTATCTTTTTTTCACCTTATAAAATTTTGATTCAATTTTTACGTGCATCCATAACCAGCTATACAGAAATCAATTGTACACGTTTTACAACATATGAAAAGGCAAATACCTGTATTTTCATTAACCACTAATATCATCTGTTCATGACAATGACTCAACAACATAAATACATCGAAACCGTAGTGACAAAAGTAATAGATATTTCATTAAAATACAACTATAGTTCTACCTTCCTTCAAAATTACTCGAGATTCATGCATGTGTGGCCAAGTACTCTACAATACCAGTACCCAGACCTGTAAGCTACGATGATATTGGTACTCACACCAGGAAACCATCTTAATTATGATACGGGATGTAAATGAGCGAATGCACCGGAAGTACTCAATGACAAGTAGACAAACACATTTACTTGGAATAAAAATTAAAACTGGGAAGCCATATCGTTTAACCTTTAAAACGACCTATAAAGCTGTTATACAAAGTTACTTTAAAACCTTGTGAAAAAACATTAGACATACATGCCCTAGCAACTGAACAAAATATAGATCATATACTAGAACAACAAAAAACAAAGATTTCCTTTGGATCGCGGGGAAGGATATTATTTCTGGAGTATTATGAAATACAATGTGTAAAACATGTTTTCAATATGTCTTACATATCCGTCTATACTATATAACCTGCGGTGAAACTGTATCGTTGGACCTTTATTTGTCACTTTTTGTCACTTCTTGTCTGTAAAGGTAAATGTTTATTTGTAATATGCCAGACTATTTTATTTGATTTTCTGACATAAATAACACGTTTTCTTTGGATCCAATGTAAAACAAAAGTTTAGGCGGCAATGGTCTATGCCTGGGTAATCGATTTAATAAAATCGTCGCAAGAAAAAAGGTTTCGAAATGGGTTTTTCGCGTATTTATTACATTACATATGGAGATATAATAAAAAGTAGTGTTTTTATGGACATCAATTTGAGTGTTAATAGATCTGTTATCGATATTGACTGAGGCCAAGGTCTATACCGATTTTGTTTTTTTGTTTTGGTTGATTATAACTTATACTGACCGATTTAAAAGACTGTGAATGGTTAATTACATAAGAAACCAAGGATTAAATTGTGCTGGAGGATGTTCTGACATTGATGATAAATGATCTTTGATACTACATTCCTACATTATTAATGCTCCTATATAGTGATTAAGATTGTTGCATATAATAACTAAATGACAGATTTTTATTTGTACAATTGACTTTTACAACTATGTATTCAAAATATGCTTTTAGTATAGGTCCCTCAACATATATACATTGTTTTAGTCAAATTATTTTCTCGTGTATTGTCATGTTGAATGTTGGCTACCTCCCAAGCCATTTTTTATGTTAATTTTATTCACTTTAAATAAAGCACAAACTTTAAAAAGATTGAAAATAAAAGCAATTTTAGAATTTGAGTTTACATTCTTAGATTCAGGATGTTCTGTCGTTTGTTTTCCAATTTCTAACCTTCTTACTTTGAAATTCAAATTAAATAACTTTCAAGTTTTTCAAAATAAGCTTTGTTCAGATTCAAATACATGACATACTTTATCAAATGTTTGTTGTGCTATTGTTTTCATTTTGGTAAGATGATAGCTCGATCCTGATTTGCTGAATTTCCTAATAAACCTCAATTTGATGTGTACTTCTCGAAACTATAGTGATAGTAAAAGCATACTTAATCAAGCAATATGAGAATTAGCAGATTATCAGCTGACATCATTTAAATCAGTGACATGATTTATACAACATCGTTAAGTAAAAATAACAAATATAAGGCAACAAAACAAACTTCGAATGAATTTTGATAACTGTTTTAATACAATTAGCAACTTTATGACATTAATCAAACAGCAATTTGAAGACATATAACTATGTATTGTTAATCACTGTATGTAAATATTTTTACTTTTACCTGGAAAACTTGAGGGTTCTCTGAACTAACCGCTAGGTAGAAATGATGTTTATTATATGTTTCTTTTAACATTTGACCGTACCAAGATCTTACCTAGCCCTTTAATAAATTCATATAAAGAAAATAATATATAAATTTGACCAATAAATTAAACTTTATTTTAATAGTACTCTTTAGATATCTAAATAACCTCATCATAGATACCAGTCTAAAACTGTGTACGCAAGACACGCGTTTCATCTACAAACAATTCATCAGTGAAGCACGAATAAAAAGCTAAAGGGCTAAATAGAATTCGACGTTTAAGAGCATTGAGGCCCAAACATTCCGAAATGTATAGCCAAATACAGCTTAAGTAATCTTTTCCAGGAAGATATTCTTAGTATTTAAAAAAAATCTATTAACAATTATGACCATATCAATGATAACTAATGTCAACACAGAAGTATACAGAAGTGCATACTACTGGGCTGTTGATACCATCGGAAAGGAAACTTTACCAGCTTTAGTATCGACCCAGTGGTTGTAAATGAAACCGAGCTTAATGTGGTTCACCACACGTGCGTTTCGTCAACATATATGTTTATGTTATCTGTGTTACGTTAACACTTATATGCATACGATTAGGTGCTGTAATGGCCTCAATGGATCTTACTTTGTTTGATAAGAAAATTGTTATGCCTTAAAACAGTTAGTATTGTTTTGTTGTAATGGAAACACACTTTTATAACTGTTTTACTCCTTACTTTATAAAATGTAAATACACGTTATAATTCTAAGTACTTACTTGTATCAGAATATTCAACCTAATCTTAATATATAGTCGACTTAAGACAGGTAACCATTTGGTAACACACATTTAATCATTGATTTTTCTGGTCATAAATCTCAGCAATCCATACATAAAATAAGAATAAATACCTTTATCAAAATGTATAAACCATTTTAACTTTTAAATCGAAGTTATTTAGGTAACTTTACTTTGTGTAAAGGTTCATCATATGGAAAACGTTTGATTATCTGATAGAAATTGTGTGCCACTTTTGGTTTTACTGTACTATTTTATTATCGTTATTTATAGGCAGAAACAATTCTTTCTTCATTTTATTAGATATAAATATTAGTACAATAAACCGTTATTGGTAATCATACCACATCTCATTATTTTTATATTAACTCACAGTTTAATGTTGGACACAAATGCTATGAAGTTCTGTCAATTGATAGCTGCGATAATGGGAAATTATGTTAGATAATGTTGTGTTCACAAAACTTGTTTTTTTTTATTGCCTAAGCCATTTTTGGCATTTCTGTTCATTTTGGTATGGCCTTCAACTTCTTATTCGATTTGTCCTAATAACAGTTTTGATTCAGGTGCCACATATGAGACTCGTGTAGATGAAACGCACTTTGACATACCAAATCATAATCCTGACATCTTTAATGAGTTTTTACTTAAGAAGAACGAGTGTACACATCAATACTGTACATGTTGACAACAATAAGTTAAAAGCATGTGACATAAGTTTATAGAATTTCATAGAAATGAATCCAATATCAACCCATTTTGGATACGAATCATATCTCTGACCTCACATTGAATTTCATAAAATTCATCCAATATCTACACATTTAGTGCTAATCATATCTCTGGCCTAACATTGATACTGCTCTATATAAACAATGTTTCGGATTTTTTAAATTTCTATGAAATTCTATAAAGTTGAGTAACAACACAACATTATAACAAACTGGGAAAATCAGTTGAAATGGTTCGACATAAAAGTAAAATAAAGACAGGGAAAGAGATAGAGTTTTAATATTTTCACTATTAAGTTTTTCATTGAATTAAAAATAACGAAACAAACTTGATAATATGGCTTACTAATAACTGAAAGATGAAAAGTTTTTAACACCTTTTATATGTTCGAAACTGTAGGCCCAAATGTAGAGGGTGAAAGGGTTTCTTGATTCCAACTCCTGTCTCCCTTTGCTTCTCGCCGGAAAACGAGAGTTTTCAAGCATATCCCTATGTTTCACTCATTTTCCTGGTTGGCCTTGACTAACACTTCCCAACCCTCATTTCCAGGCAACCATATCCTAGTCGAAACCCTGCTACAAATACAAACACATATTGACTTTTGAATGGCCTTAACTGATGTCGATTCTAGTCGATTATGTCGATTCTAGTCGAATATGAAAGTCGTATTGATTTCTTTGACATAAAAACATAGTTCATCCAGACGTTTTGGTAATTCTGATGCCAAGACATAAGACAGTGCATACCTTGTTCAAATGGATGTCTACGAGAAAACCATGCAAAATGCCGGTAACAATATGAAAGGAGTGGAGGAGATTTTAGTTTATTTTAGGTTCCTGATAAAGTATAACATAAATCTTAAAGCCCTATGGTTGAAAAATGACAATTTACCTAAGTTACAGTAAATACAAAATAATTCTCTTTCGCTACCAAATTTGCTTAAAATGTTGATGAACATGGACATTGAAATTTTAACAGTTCATAGTATTTAAGGGGTAGACCTGGGGAATGGGAGACAACTCTTACTCATGTATTGGAAGTCCTTTATGCGTTTTATCATAGCAGCATAGATGAAACAGTGATCAAGCATTTATCGTGTTTACATTTGGCTGTGAGAATGATGCAGGTAGATCCAGGAAAATGGACATGTAAGACACCACCAAGAATTAAATTAAGAAACTACATTGTTTAAGCTTCAATAAGCAAGAGCTGAAAAGGTAGAAAATTACCATTCATATAATGATACATGAAATGCTTTAAAAAACACCAATGTACTGAGGAGTTCTGGAACGACTATAGTGTCTTGTGACATCATTTAGATAAAATCTTGGAAGGTTTGGGAAAATTTAATTTGAAAAATGGATTGAATGATGAAGTTATATGGTTTTAGTGCTAAGCTATTGGTAAATAGGCTGTACTGAACTTTATGTCTGTGTCTGTGGTTTTCAAGGAAAACAGGCACTATCACTAGTAACCAGAATTTAGCTTAAACGGCCAAATAGGTATTAACCATCTTTAAAAAGATTACTGGAATATTGAATCAGATTAACAAAATTAAAACGGTTTTCTATCTTATTCAATCCATTTTAAACTATTTTAATACCAGTCAAATAGATTTCCTTGCGGTCATTCAAGTTATTTTAAGACCCGGTTAACCTCCGTCAAACTAATAAGCCACGCCCCCGTTAAACTAATTCAAACTGATGTTAAGTCCTTTTAAACTTTAATGTGTCCGCCTCCTTGTAAGGTAAATCACTCAAGCAGAAAAGCAACCCCGATAGATATATATTTATCTGCAATCCATTCCATACGTTATCGATTTTCTTAACAAATATTCACAATTAAAATGACTTAATGACAAATACATAAGAAAATAAGTAACTTAAAGTTATTGATCCAAGATATATTTTTAAAATGCAGCAAGAAAAATGAACCTGTTGAAAATAGAAATTTCCGGTAAATAATATGATTTTAATGTGTCCACATACAGTACTCTTTATCTGAAAGAGTGTTGATAACTGATATGAAAACTCGAGTTATCTCAGTATTTTGGTCTCTAAACAATAATTTCTATAAAAAAATAAAACGAGAAACGGAATCAATGATTGTGAAAGACAATAAAAATATCAAATAGAAATAAATTAAATACAATAAATTTGTCAGTCTGTTACTTTACAGATGGGTGTGATCCTAACCTTCACATAAGTTAACTTGGAGCAGACTTGTTGACTGCTTTCTAAGTTAACGTGAGAATTGTTAAGCAGACAAGCAAGTTAACTTCGTCGTTGGTGGACCAGACCTATGGTCTTCTTTAGGACTGCTGCAGACCTATCGACAGGTCTGCTCCAGACCAGACCTGTGGACAAGTCTGCTATTGACTAAACCTGTGGACAGGTCTGCTTCTGACCAGGACAGGTCTGCTTCTGACCAGACCTGTGAACAAGTCTGCTATTGACCAGACCTGAGGACTGGTCTGCTTATGACAGAATATCGTGTTTAAGACTTTTCATATCAGACTTGAGCTTAATTAAAATATGTAAAAACAGTTGCATTATTTTTCCCCAGAAGGCCTATATAGCAAATTTCTTTACTCGCTAGACTCTACTAGATATTATACTTAATATCAACAAAATTCTTCTTTTTTTTCATTTCATATATTCTTATATACATTAAACAATGGCTATACAATCACATAGAGCTATCATAAAAGAAATGAACGTTTGTTTATTTTTAATTAGAAAGCGAATAGAAAGGTTATCCAACGCATCGGAACAATATTCTTATATCATGGGATATTAACATTTGTCGACGTTGCTTCGTTCCCCATTTTTACTGTCTCTTCCTAATTTTACTTATGCATTACATGCATGGATATTTCATTGTAATTCACCTTGTTTGCATTGGATTTACGATTTTGTTTTCCACAAAATATTCTAACGAAAATTGTACAGTGTCCGGATGCATAAGGTCAACAATCTCGTCAATTTCATCAGATTTGTCGAGAGATTTGTCTGGCTCGTCTTTGCCGATTATAATTGATATATGGGACGTCCCAAAAATATACTCGTTGTACACTTGAATGAAATAGTGGCCACTTGACGTTTAGCTACAAACAAAATCAATCAACCGACATTATATATTAACAGCATACTATTCCCAGAAGAGAACCGCATATACTTTTTATTATAAAGTACAAATGAATTCAGACATGTCAGTGTTGGTACTTGGATGATGCAGTCAAATAGTTTTGTTTTACACACCACCCTGAACTACTATCTGTAGTGACTGTTCAATATTATCAATACAGTGATGAAATGCTGACACTATCAATTAATGCAGAAAAGATTTTGCATTCATTGTTTCCAATATAATTGCTTCCATTTGCGGTCAGGACTACTAATATGTGCACAGGAGAGCTAGGGAAGACAAGAAAGCGCCCGGTACAATCTATCCTGACATTAAAAATTATTTTGAATAGAAGGAGGACATACATACTGGCACCCTGAATTTATGCGAACAAAATTTGTAGATATTGTATTCCAATATTGCTGTCATTTGTATTATACATTGAATCCTGACATAAAAATATGTCTGATTTACTATGCAGGTATATAGATTTACAAATTAAAGTGCACATTTGGTCAGTTTTGGTTGATGTGGTCAAATAATTTTGTTGTACAAGTCAGCATGAGGTATCAAAACTACTGAAATTTTGTTACGTATCAATATTTTGAATAAAAGGAGGACATACTGGCACCCTAAAATCATGCGAACAAAAATTTATAGATATTGTATTCCAATATTGCTGTCATTTGTATTATACATTGAATCCTGACATAAAAAACATGGCTGATTTACTTTGCGGGTAAATAGATTTACAAATTAATGTGCACATATGGTCAGTTTTGGTTGATGCGGTCAAATACTTTTGTTGTACAAGTCAGCATGAGGTATCAAAACTTCTGAAATTTTGTTACGTATCAATATTTTGAATAAAAGGGGACATACTGGCACCCTAAATTTATGTGGACAAAATGAAAGTATTATTGGAACACATGACTACAAAAAAATTAGTAGTCATGTGTTCCAATATTGCTTTCATTTTGTATTATAAATTTATCCTGACATTAAAATATTGCTGATATACTATGCAGCTATATAGATATACAAAAAGTGCAAATATGGTTGAATTTGATTGGTATTGAATATATATTCAATGCCTGTTAGCATTGTTACCAAGATCGTTTTTTTTTTAATTGATAGAAAGGCAGATTATGAATAAATTTGTATAGGACGTTACGTTTTATGCGTACTTTATTTACAAATATATGTATTTAATCCTGTTTATATCACGGAAGTATCGATTTTACTTTTTTTCGATGTTTATACCAAGAAACAATTTGTCAAAGATATTAACTAATGTTTTTTTTTAAATCGATGTAGAGCGGTCCTGGTTACAAGTTAACTTAGTGTTGAGCAGACCAGTCAAAAGTTAACTTGAGAACAGGTCTGGTTTCGATTGCAATTATCAAATCAAAGTTAACTTATGTTAACTTATGACAGGACTGGTTTCGAAGTTAACTTATGTTAACTTTTGGCAGGACTGGTTCAGTTAACTTATATCTATAGCGGACCTGTTTCCAAGTTAACTTTTTGGCAGACATAAAAACAGTCCTAGGACCAAGTCCGCTTTTCAAGTTAACTAGATTTTGGTCCTAGGACTGGTAAGAGCAGACCTAAATTCTGTCACAGGTTAACTTTGACCAGTCCAAATGACTGGTTATCAAGTTAACCTGCTGTACAGGTTAGGACTGCACCCATCTGTACTTCGTACTTTATTTGGCCTTTTAATATTTTTTGATTCGAGCGTTACTGATGAGTCTTTTGTAGACGAAACGCGCGTCTGGCGTAAATATAAAATTTCAATCCTGGTATCTATGATGAGTTTATTTACAACCACTGGGTCGATGCCACTGCTGGTGCCCAGCAGGCACTCAACGTTGATTAAACGTTGAAATGAGATTGAAATGGGATCAACGTGTATTCAACGTTGAAACAACGTTACATTTTCAACGTTGGGTAATAAATATTTATTCAACTTTGAATTAACGTTCATCATTTCAACGTTGAAATTGGAACGTTGATTCAACATTGAATAAACGTTGAAATTATTTACTGCATATAGACCTATATATATAAAAAAAATAATCATTAACACAAGGCAGTACATGCATGACATAGCAGTATATAGTTATAAAGAAAAGTATGAAATAGGTTTTCGATTTTCACAAAAATTTTATGAAATGAGATCTTAATATAAATTCTTTGAAATAGTCACTGAAAAATAATATTTGGATTTACTGCAATTGGTTTTCAAATCATGAGTAGTTAGGGGTGTTTTTACCTTTTGCCTACAACTGTTTACACAAGACACAGTGACTGCTCTTTATTTTTACATTGAAAAGGTCATTCAAGGCACCGACTATTATAAATCATTTTGTGTGTGTGTGTGTGTGTGTGTGTGTGTGTAAAAGGGGGTGGGGTGGGGTGTTATTAAATTGTTTGATACTGAATTTCTTGGAAAAAAATAATAAACTGTATTAATCATGTCTCACATAATATTTATGGATAGTTTAAACATAAGGATAACATGTAAAGAAACTTGAAATAATTGATCGCGATATTTTCTTATTCATATTTTCGCGGGATATTAACAGGAAGTTAGGATTACCCATGCGCATTTCTTATATCTGCTCTTTTCCTGTTCAAAAGATAGAAGAACAAAGGACGAAGTCGAAGAGAAACTTGTCGTTTATCAAGTATCATTATGGTAAGTAGATGTTTCTATGTTGCGATAAAGGGTTTTCATATGTATGAATTGTATTTAGAAATGCTGAATTGATATCAGTATTGCACAATCAGAGAAAATATAACGTCAACAAATGAACACATGGAAGGGCCATAGTGAACAATATAATATATAATTTCCATCAATTTTACTATTTTTTAAGAGCATTTAAGGTGGAAAGCAAATTTGATTTCTCTTTAGGTAAAATTTGAGACATTAATATGCTTGAATTGTCGGATAAGAAAAGGGGGAAGGGTGGGGGGGGGGGGGGGTGTACGCAAACGATTTACACTAGTAAATACTAAATGTGATCAGGTGTTCCAAACACGTACAATGTATACTATAGCTATATGTCTTCTTTTAGTTGAAGGCTAGGCAAACTACATGCTATTGACGATTAAAAACAATAAAATTATTTGGACTGGACATCAAGATATTAAATGATCATGTGCAGGAATTTAAAATGTGAAATTTATATTATTTTTACATTAAATAATATCACAAAATACAATTACTTCACGCTATTAGAAGGAAACTAGAATGTTCATTCATAACTTATAACCTTTCTAAAGTCATTCTATTTTTAAAACAAGTCAGTCTGACCATGATCTGATCTTCAGGTGATCTCTGTTGTAATACGAGAAATGAGGTTTACATAGCATGTGTGCCGAATCAATTAGAACTACTTTCAATCAATATGACCATACACCTTAATAGAAGTAATAAAAACAAAAGGACGACACAACTTTAAGTAAACAATAACAACAAAAGGACAATATTACATACATTAGAAAGTTTTAGCAATTTGTTTACTAAGAAAAATAACAACATTAGCATATGCTAGGCAGACACAAATTCAACAATATGTATTCTCGACAAAGACAATTATTTACGTGAAGGGTTAAGAAAATTACATATAAAACAATAAAAAGAATAAGCTTAATTAAAAATAAAGGAGGTAGAAAGATTGCGTTCAGCATAATTGAGGACTTACACAGTGAAAACTATCGACAATATTCGTAGACTTCGTATTCATAAAACATTGTCATGTACTGATCCTGAATACGCATTCAACCTGCCGCTGAACGTTAACTCTCAACAGCCTTCCATATCGTGAACATGTGTTATCTATTTTACAGAAGTTTGTCAAACAAATGAATGGCTGAAATGAATCTAAGTGGAGCAAAATCAAAATTCAGTTTTGGGAAATCATCAAAGGTAGGTTTTTTGCCTGTATACATCATTTGTGTTCCATGTTAAATCTGTTGTTTATTCTATTTTTGGGTCTTTATATACCATATTATTTTTGTTTATTTAAAGAATTCAGGTAAAGTTCTGTAGATTATATTATTTATAAGGCATTTATTCGTTCAGTATGAGTATTATTTATTAACACCAAGTGCTGTACTCACACTTCAATATTTTCCTACAATCTCATCAGCATCATCAATTATTAGGTTAAATTTTTATAGACATCAATAAATTGTTTCCTCAAACCTTCGTTGAATTTTAGGAAATCTTTACAGAAGTTGTTTTATGATCAAAAGATTATATACAGGGCAATATCTGTTATACCCTTTTTTCCATTTTCTATTTTTACTTTACGGGACGTATTAATATGGTATACCGTTGTCTGTCTGTCCGTAATTAATATGTCGGACATTAACTCCAAAACGCTTCAACCAATGTTCATGAAACTTTGGTGACTTGTTTATATACAAATGTATATTAAAATAAGTTCCCTATAGTTTTTTTATAAATTTCTGCTATGACATTGAGGAGTTATGGAACTTTATTCATTGAAAAAGCAACGGGCGTATCATGCGCTCATGGCCCAGCTCTTTATTTAATATTAATGGACTTGTGCAGTTATCAATAAAAATCCTTGAAAGGTAAAATGTTTACGGGGTAATCAATTACAAAGTCAAACCTGCAATTTTACAAATCTTGGGTAGAAGCTTCTTCATTATCAAAAACTACCAATAGTAATCATTTATGTATTTTTATTTTATTAATGATTAGCTTATTTCTATATGTGCTTTGCCATTATGGTTTTATTTTTCATTGCTTCTTGAAGATATCTAGAAACAAATTTAAGGTGGCTCAAGTTTATGATATCTTTTCAGGACATACAATTTATATTTATTATCATGTTATCTTTTCCAGAGGTTGAATATACTGCAAAAGTATAAAGATGTTACTGAAAAACAAATATATGATGAAGACTCCTCCTGCTTTAAGTCTGCCGCAGAAAGAACTCGAGGTGGTGGAAGAAAGTTGACATGCAAATGAGACAAAGATAACAAATGAATTTATAAAATAAATCTTGAATCAAAAGAAATATCATTGTATTACTATAGTTAATGTTGTTCTTCAGTAAATTTGTATTCGTGTAATGGATTATGCCGATTATAGGTGAGAGGGTCTTCTTGGGATATACTACTTTAAAGAATGGCTTAACATTTGGTCAGTCGCTAAACAAGGACAACTTGGAACTTGTGAGAATCGTTTAGAACTAGTCAACATCTTCTTTCTGTTTAATGGTGCTTTCTGTGGTGGGAATAAAGTGTATCATAATTTTTATGCAAACTGTGTAATCCAATTCATTGAATCATTTGTATTTTATAGCTATTCAGAACAAGAAAAATACAAGTTGGGATAGATTAAATGATGTTGTGTGTCCACTTGTATAAATATATAGATAATTATATATAGTTAGTTATCTTTAAAAATACAAGTGTACACACACAACCATTTCAGCTATTCCTACTTGTAGTTTTTCTTATTCTCAATAGTTAAATACACATGATTTAATAAATTTAACAGGAACTCCGAAACATATTGGACACTACAGTAGATCACACCAACGGCTAACTTTACTGAGAAAATAGACACAGAATCCAACAAAGATGTTAAGATAAAACATTTATGGTCTAGATTATTGACTTTGTACAACCACTGAATGTTAGCCTATCTATCTGGTTCATATGTGTTTTGGGGGGAAAACCAAGATATCAAAAAACCCTGCACAGTCCAGCTGCCTGTCTACCAATAATAACAACAGCACAAATTTGGAAAGAAGGTCAAAATGTGTATGCAGCTATATAATCGATTTTATTAATGTACTTTCAACTACTATTCAACCTTGAATCAACGTTGAATGGATGTTGAAACTTCAACGTTGAAATTTCAACGTTGATTCAAATTTTCAAAATCAAACATAAATTTGACATTGTTTCAACGTTGAGAAACAACATTGTTTCAACGTTGAATCAACGTTTAGTGCCTGCTGGGTTGAGATTTATTTCCCGAGGGTATCACCAGCCCAGAAGTCAGCACTTCTGTGTTGACTTGAGTTATCATTGATATGTTCATAATTATAAATTAACTGTTAACAAAACTTTGAATTTTTGAAATACTAAGGCTTTTCTACCTCAGGAATGGATTACCTTAGCTGTATTTGGCAAAACTTTTAGGAATATTTGGTCCTCAATGCTCTTCAACTTCGTACTTTATTTGGCCTTTTAATATTTTTGATTCGAGCGTCACTGATGAGTCTTTTGTAGACGAAACGCGCGTCTGGCGTAAATATAAAATTTCAATCCTGGTATCTATGATGAGTTTATTTACAACCACTGGGTCGATGCCACTGCTGGTGGAGATTTATTTCCCCGAGGGTATCACCAGCCCAGTAGTCAGCACTTCTGTGTTGACTTGAGTTATCATTGATATGTTCATAATTATAAATTAACTGTTAACAAAACTTTGAATTTTTGAAATACTAAGGCTTTTCTACCTCAGGAATAGATTACCTTAGCTGTATTTGGCAAAACTTTTAGGAATTTTTGGTCCTCAATGCTCTTCAACCTCGTACTTTATTTGGCCTTTTTAATATTTTTTTATTCGAGCGTCACTGATGAGTCTTTTGTAGACGAAACGCGCGTCTGGCGTAAATATAAAATTTCAATCCTGGTATCTATGATGAGTTTATTTACAACCACTGGGTCGATGCCACTGCTGGTGGAGTTTTATTCCCCGAGGGTATCACCAGCCCAGTAGTCAGCACTTCTGTGTTGACTTGAGTTATCATTGATATGTTCATAATTATAAATTAACTGTTAACAAAACTTTGAATTTTTGAAATACTAAGGCTTTTCTACCTCAGGATTGGATTACCTTAGCTGTATTTGGCAAAACTTTTAGGAATTTTGGTCCTCAATGCTCTTCAACTTCGTACCCTATTTGGCCTTTTAATATTTTTTGATTCGAGCGTCACTGATGAATCTTTTGTAGACGAAACACGCGTCTGGCGTAAATATAAAATTTCAATCCTGGTATCTATGATGAGTTTATTTACTCTGTATGGGGATAACTATTGTTTATATTTCTGTTAATTTGTCGTATTCCCGTATTTTTCATTTCTCTTCGTCTGTATTCCTATCGTGAATTCCTCACGGATAATCAATAAAGGGACACATGTAAAAAGAACAGACAATGGTCATTGCTTACATAATTAAAATCGATAAAATTATTAATCCTTTTGGTTAGTAAAATCTTTACAATTACCGACAAATAAAACAATATGTATTAAAAGTTTTATTAAAATTAATGAAACCTTTGATTGTGAAAATGTTGATATTGTTGACCCTTTTCCGTAAACTATATAGTCTTGTTGAAATAAATTAACAAATGTATCTAATTTCAGTAACTCTGTATTAAAGTTGTAAGACTTGTCACTGGTGCAAAAAAAAAAAAAAACATTCACAGCGGAAAAGGCTGAAAAAATCAAAATGAAACTTAAAAACAATAAAGCACGGCTATATGATTGTGTTTAGTAAATATCGTGCAATTCAGTCCTCATCAAACCTCTTATAGGTACCGCACATCGCTGTAACCCGCAAATAACTCAATTTACCGGAATTTAATATACATGAAACAGTAATTCTGGGACTATTGCATTTTGCGTCAACATTAGAAAATTTGTCAAGCTATAAATTGTCCACCCTTAAAAGGTTATGTATGCATTGAACA
Source organism: Mytilus coruscus (assembly GCA_017311375.1). NCBI lineage: Eukaryota > Metazoa > Mollusca > Bivalvia > Mytilida > Mytilidae > Mytilus > Mytilus coruscus. The sequence continues at coordinate 3,522 of JAASAO010002534.1, read as the reverse complement.
GTGGTTTTAACGAAAGAGCAACTTAAAACAGGAGCGTAGAAATGATTACTAGTATACACATGAGGGGCAGGGTTCTACACGCTCTTCCGAGTTTGATAAATGTAATAGTGTTTTTAATCGATAAATTCTTTGTAATACACAGGCCTACAGAAGGGTTTTAAACATTACGATCCAAAAAATAAGTCATTGCAAAGCAAAAAGAAATTATAATACATTAAATATACAATGAACATTCAAAATTAAAGGAGTATGATGAACTTAAACATGTTAAACTTAAATTTATTATAAGTTCGTAGAATGATAGTTTTGTATGCTTGCCATTTGAAATATTTCCGTACATTCTTGAATATGGTTTGTTTATCTGTTCGTACTTAATGATTTTCCTTTCTTTCCAAATTAAAATTCCCTGTTAATTAAACCGTATTGACAATTACATCCTATATGTATGATTCATTTACAATACACAGAAAAATAGATTCCTCCAATTTGTTTTAAAGTTTTGCTTTGATTGTTGTCTTTTTTTTTTTTTTTTTTTTATATATATATAAATGAATTTATCTTGTTAAAACAACTACTATACATCATCTGTTATTTATCCAGTACGCGAGAATATGCACTTGATTTTTCAACCATTCCTACGAAAGTAACAAATCTCATTGAATTGTTGGATTTATTTCTTATCTCTTCTTCAGTATATACGAGATAATGAAATTTGTTCCATTGTAATTGGCAAGCTTATCTAGTTGCAACATTATTTTGTTGATTTTACTTATATCACAATTTTTTTTTTTTTTTTTTTTTAATTGATGATGTATAATCAATTTTACTTCACACGAGGGCCACACATCGTTAAAGAACATCATGTTCTGTTTAATTCCTTTCGATGGATTGCCCGCAATAATACAGCAATCCATCAAAATTTAAAGGTAAGGATGGAAACTATATACTACATGAAACCGTTACTTTAAATTTTTGCATCTTATATGTTTTCTAGAATGTGCGTATGTTAAAATCCTCTTAACTTTGGAAAAAATTAAATTGTTTTTCGTTTAGTTTTCGTCGACTGGGTACCAGATAATCATGTTTTTAAGTATAATATAAATATCGTTAATCAATGTTTTTAACTGCTAATATTTTAATAGACATGTGTTTACAACAAAATATTAATCTGGCTTAAAGAAGTTGCAACCATTCTAACGTCCATGAATTATTATCAAATACTTTTGAAAATGAGTGCGCAAAATTGAGGGCACGTGACAACAGTAAAATCTATTTAACAAAATCGTCATAACTGGTGATAAAAGTTTTGTGATCATGACAAAATCTAGACGAACACACCTGATGAATAAAAGGAGACATAAACAACTCAACAACACAAATAACTAAAATCCGTCAACAATTGACTGTCTACAAAATACGTCAAACTTGAATAATGGTTCTACAGTTGTATTTAGCATAAATACTTTGACTGTTTGGGAAGTGTGTACAGGGTACGGCTATGATTTAGAACAGGGTAAAACTGATTAAGGATGAATTACACAACATCGAACTAGGTGAATTGCCGGTCTGAACTGACATTTGAAAACGCCTTTTCACTTATAAAACAGCGCCTAATAGATATAAAAACACAAGAACTATATTCTTTGTTGGAAAACAGTAGCAATTAGTAGTGTGACATTTACAAAATATAACAACAAACCTAGATTTTCAGTATTACTTGACTAAATATATCCCTACTCTATACCGAAAGTCCGGAAAGGCTATTACAAAAATAAGACTAAATCATTAAATATTGAGACTGGTCGTGTTCTGAATGTTCCCGTAATGATATCGTTTATGCAAAGTATGTAGTCAGTGTATTGAGGACGAGTTCCACTTTATTCTTGTGTGTCCGGCATATAGAGACTTGCGTGAAAAGTTTATAAAACAATACTACTGGTATAGACCGAGCGTATATAAACGGATACAATTGTTAACTCTACAAAATGTTAAGCAGTTGACTTTTTGGGAAAATTTATTATCCTGGCTTTTAAAAGGAGGACAGTATTTTACAAAATAATTAACATTCTCTATCTACATGTTTTATTTCAATTATAATTATATATTATTTCTTGTTTACACCGATGAGCTGTAAAGCTTAATGTAATACAGTATATATTATATTGTATTTTTAGAAGACCTACTTTATAACCGTCCTATAATACAGTTATGTGTGTATGTTTCTTGTTTCAATTATCATGAATGAGGGTATGAATGGGTTACCACCATGAATGAGGGTATACGTATGGATGAGGTTTACAGATTAGAAAATAATGGTCAAAAAGAAAAGATTAAAGGATAAGAAGAAAGAAATGGACCCAAAAGTATAGAAAACAAATTAAAAGTGTGACGAAATATAAAGAAAAGAGAATAATTGGCAGAAAATCAAAGAGAAGAAATGGTCCACAAATGAAAATCTACCCCCTCCCTTTCCCTTTTCAACCACCAAATCACCACAACTACAACACACTTTCGCATATTTACATATATATATATACAAATATTCAATTTTGATTTCATGGTGCCCCAGACATCGGGGTTCTGGATCCGCCCTGTTATATTTACATGTAGTCTGTGATACTTGTAAAAATTGTCAAAAGGTGAATTCTAGATCAAATAGGGCGGGTGTAACGTTGACTATACAAACAACCTTATACTATAGTGTCATATCTATTTTATACATGTTCAAAAGTTAATATTTCTAACAAATAACTTACTTACTTTCTAGCAAACCAGACTATTACATTGTCTCTGAGCAAACCAACTTGCGAAAAAACGCCCTTTTGTTGCTCTAATCACAGTCGGGCACTTAGCGAACTCCATAATATTATGGAATTCCGTAATTTTGTGGAAAATTAAAGTTGTCTCCTTAGACTAACACGATAAATTTGATATGGGAGATAACTATATTTTTAAATGATTCTCAGAATAAGGAGACCAATGAGATTTATTTATTGCTTTCTTTTCTTAAATACATTGTACAATGGAAAATATGATATGATATGACATTCTCACACGTAAAAAAAATATAGAATTGTTTTCAAAATTTAACATGGATTTAAATAGTCGTAATTGTTTCAAACCTTTTAATTAGTTGATGGCAAGTTTTGACACAAGATCTGTAAAATAAAACCAAAAAAAGAAGATATGATATGATTGCGAATGACACAATTCTCCACAAGATACCAAATAACACAGAAATTGACTTGACACATGTACATACATAATGTGAAGGGGTTAAACAACTTTTAAGGCTCGAAACCCTCCCCTAACCTGGGATAGTGGTGTAACATTACAACATTACAATCAGTTTAAAAAAGTTTTTTTCATAGGCGACCATATGGTATGGGATTTTCTAATGGTTCAAGGCTTTACGGTTGCCTATAGTTGCTTACATCCACTTCATTTGAACTCTGGTGGATAGTTGTCTTATTGTCAATCATACAACATCAAATTCTCCTTATTTTTTTTTTTATATTAACT
>JAASAO010000249.1:0-26653 GCA_017311375.1 Mytilus coruscus | reverse complement strand
GTACAAGTTTCCCGTTATTTTCGCAAATTAATTTTAAATTTTCAATAATAGCAACAATATACACCTATTTTATTATCTATAGTATAATACAAGAGATCAAATTTATGCATCAGTATTTGTCAGATCTCATCCTGTAGCCTCACTAAACCGAGAATCTCAGCTTTGAAATAAGCTTTCAGAAACACCGTCCGTGAAATGTAATGTTGTTCGACTCTGCTTTAAAAAATGTATGTGTTTCTCCTCCTCTCTTTGACAGAATTATTGAAAATAAAAAATGAAAATGGAAGATGACACTGCCACTGACTAACTTAACTATTAGTTTTATTAGTATTTGTTTTGCTACTTGTTGAAAGCCATAAGGTAAACTTCTGTCATTTGGTCTCTGGTGGATAGTTGTCTCGATCATACGACATTTTATTAGCATTTTAGAATATAGAGTGTTGACGGACGGACAGAAGCACGGCCGGACTAGTTTATACCATGCAATTTTCTAACTTAGTCAGGCATGTAAAAAAGACTTAGGCTATTAATAATTAGATGTAATATGTCAATGACCTTTTTATAAAATATGATTTCTGTTAATACTCTTTCACGGGCCTTGAATACAGTAAACACAAAGTACAAATAAGCCGGAAAAGACGTATATATTAACCATTTTCGTTTGAACTGAAAGAAATAATTTTCGATTGGAAACTATAAATATTTCTCAAAACAGAATAAATGTAAAAGATTAGTTTTATGGATTTAAATGTCCTTTTGGGAAAACAAATGACAACGTATCGAAATTTGTTTTTAATCTTTCCGGCCATTGTAGCTTCTTAAAAGTGATTATATTCCCGGAGGAATTTTTTCTAATAAGCTAATAAATAAAAGTTTTGTGTTACAAACCTTAAATTTTGATTTTAATTCACATTCAAATATTGATTTCTTAAAACTTTTGCCTTATACATTAGCTAGAGGATTTATTTAGTAAGATACATGAGGAGAGCACGCGAAATCTTTATAATTTTGTCCCTTATCATCGGCAATGACAAAATACAATGCATCTTTTCTTGTTTTAAAAGATCTTGAAAATTTAGCAGTGCACAAATGTATACATAAAATTGAACTTCATTACGTGATCGAACAATGTTTTACGGGAATCAGTTAGTTTAAAAAGTCAAAATGGGTGCCCGTAGACTGAAACTATTAGAACCACTTTTGTTGCGCTGCTGGATAACTCGGACTAAAACAAAATCGGCCTATCACAAAAACGGACTATAACAAACTCGGACTATAACAAACTCGGCCTACCATTATTTATATACAGAAATATATTGAACAAACTCGGACTACGATTAGTAGATTGTTTTTCGGGATTTTTTCACTTTAATAAAAATAAACTTTATATATAAAATTATATGCGAATTTATGAGATTATGATAAATATTTAAAAAAAAAAATATAGAAATGTATTAAAATAAACTTAGATCCATCATATTAAATATGTGTATACGAGTTGAATTTGATATGTTTGAATGAGGATAATTAACTTCTATTTGAAATATTATTGTGATTTTCTCGTTTATTATTTTTATTGACAAAAGATGTTTTAATGATTGGCGTGTGTGCGTGTTTGTATTGTGTTTAATCCTTGGTGTTCATAATTAGTATACAAACAAAGAGAAATTTGATTGACAGTGAATGGCTTCTTAACAATTTCACTAATCTGTAATCTGTAATTCTTTATATGTTTATATGTTCTTTTTGCCGTGATGAGGCAAATAGCTTTCTTTTTCTTTTATGTTTTTATGAATACATCTTTTCTTAAAATTTAATTCTATTTTAGGTTGGCACACAAGGATCAACTCCGACATCGGGAAAGCTAATGCCGCCTTCTACGTCTTGGTACCGGCGCTTCATCGGGAAGCCAAGCTTGTTGCTCTAACTGTCCACTTGGTTTCTGAAGAACAGGTCATCAGGAACCAACGCATCCGCTACAAGGAGCTGGAAGGTCGTCTTCATCAGTTATGGGACCAGTACACAGAAGGTGACATAACAGCATCCCGTCTACTTCGCGATTGTGGCAACATCTACGGTCCGTCCAACGACTAGCTGTTAATTACTCCTGCCTATGTTTATGCTTGTGCTTTAGCCTTGACAATAACATTCATTTTTGCATGTTGTCTCAGATATGACTCAGAATTCTGTATGTGCTATGTATGTTTTGTATGTGCTATGTATGTTTTGTATGTGCTATGTAAGTTTTGTATGTGCTAGCTGTGTTTTAAATGTGCTATGTATGCTTTAAATGTGATTTGACAATGACTATTTGTATCTGCATTTTGTGTCTTATAGATGATGACAAAATGCCTTTGAGTTTTAAAGGTGCTTTATGTGTTTTATTCGTATGTAATTCAATATTATTGAATGACGAAATCTTGTTATGTTTGTTGACATCTGCTGAAATAAAATTTGTAAACCTTATGTTTTCTTTATTAAATAGTATTACATTGTACAGATGGTGATTAAAAGGTGTCAACGATACACGTGGCATGATGTCATATTTCCAGTTGAATCAATTAGGATATATAGATATAGAAAATATCAGTTTGCGAGTTAGAATATGAAGCTATGTCGAGGTGAGCGTGGCGAACGAGGTATCATAGCTTCAATTATGTCGAGCGGGCTGATACTTATCAATATACAATCCACAACCAGATAACTTGACCCCTATCATCTTTCAAAGCAATGTTTTTGATCAAATTTCCTTTTTAATAATTTCGAGGAATTGTTATTACCGGATTACCGGAGTGTCTCTGTTATTACTAGGCAACGTCACGTCGTCGACATATTAAGCCGCGGAACACCTTGCGGCCAAAATACGCAGGGTAAAATATTCCATTAACCATGACAGCGAGAAAAATGGTTTTTGTACCGTGATAATGCATATATGGATGTATAATATTTGAAGATGATACAAAAAGAAGAAACAAGGCTTAATGATAGATTGAAAGATCAAGTATTTCATATCACCAGAAGAAAGAAAATTTCTACTCCATGCCGCTTTGTTGACATTTGTTTCAATAAACTAGATATACATATATACATATATGATAAATTATTTTGAGAGAGACATTATTACAAATAATAATACAGAAAAACAAATCAGTGTTAGATTTTCATTATTAAATGAATGTATTCTTACTTTTCTTTTATACATATCTTGTTAACGTAATTTATATTACTCGCTTCTAAAATGTTCAAAATAAATTATTTAATTAATTGTAAATCATAATTAATTTCAAATTAAGTATTGATAATTAATTTCCAATAAAAACAACATCAAACATCATACATCATACTTATATTCTTCTAGTAGTCCGAGTTTGGTATAGTCCGAGTTTGTTATAGTCCGATTTTGGGAGGCCGATTATGTTATAGGCCGAGTTTGTTATAGTCCGATTTTGTTATAGGTCGAGATATCATGGTAGCTCAATTGTACAAATCACGAAAATTCGAAATTCTAATTAATAGTTTAACTTAGTCTTATGTGTTCATTTTTGTTTGATTTCTACTAAATATTTATGGCTGCTGTATCTTATTTTTTATTGACTAAACGTATTTTGACGCGTACATCACATTGAAATCCGTGAAATACGCGAAATGGGACGTTCGTATCTGACGCATTTTGCCGAGCTGGACACAACGTCATAGAGCTTTCATGTCACAACCAAGTTGCGTTAGCTTATGCGCATAAACAATAGGCTGTTTGGTCTTTAAAATGTGCATAAGTGAAATGTTACAATATTTAGTAAAAAATTCAGATTATTGACTCAGTTGTATTTTAATGAAATTTTTTATCAAAGCAATATCACTGTTATAGAAATAATAAAATTCCATATGTTTTAGGCCCTAAAAAAATCTGTGTTTCCGGTAACATCATTTTGAAAAATAGGGTCGGTAGGTCGGACTTTTTTTTTTTTTTTTTCTCTCGACATTGTAAACGAAATCCGGAAAATTATCATGGTTTTTCCAAGTCCGGGTCCGTAATTAGTTTCAAATACCGGAAGTGCGGCCATTTGCAATGTTTTCGAAGCACCTGCTGTGCAAATTTCTTGGATTTTAACCTATTTGGAATACCTTTTGACATAAATAAAATGTTTTACTGGCTTTCTGTGCCAGTAGAAGCAAGTTAGATAAATGATTATGTCGATTAACAGAAGCCTGTGTCAAAAACAGGGTCGGTTGATACCAATTTTTTTTTTTTTTTTTGAAGATCCAATAAAAAAATTAGGGTCGGGGCTAAAAAACAGGGTCGGTCGGGTTACCGGAAACACAGATTTTTTTTTTCTCGGCCTTATTTTATACTTTTGACAACCGAATATATCTTCCCTCTGGCCTCAAGTGTTTCCCTTTTATTTTGTATGAGTCAGTGTAATTTACAGAAAGCTCACTTTGCTTTTGGCGAATTCAAGTTTTGCCTTTCCAGAATTATTGGACTTTATTCATGGAAAATTAGACATTTACCCATATGTTGTAGAAGAACTCAATTTTGCTTTAATACTTTTTCAAGAAATTGTATCACAAGGCTAGATTTGATCAAATAATCTCACTTTTGAATATTTATCACATATCACATACTTAAATAATCAAGTATGCTTAGATTGATTTCCTTCACTTTTGCCCTGTTGTTGAGATTGAGTGAAATAATTTAATTATTTTATCCCTATCAATTTGGGGTGGGGATCTGTGTCCAATCGGGACCGGCATTCAACACTGCATAACTATATCCTATCACAAGTTATGATACAGCCAACCATATAACATAGCCCCTGCCACTGAAAGGAGAAAAGAGGTGCACAACATACAAAAACATATTTCATATGGCTAGCTACATTGTATCCTTTGAATATTTCATTGATTTTGTCAAGCCTTCGACTTTTGTCGAAAAAGCGAGACATAGCAATCCTACATTCCGTCGTCAGCGTCCACAAATATCTACTCTGTGATTAAAGTTTTTGAAATTTTAATAACTTTCTTAAACTATCCTGGATTTCTACCAAACTTGGACAGAACCTTGTTTATGATCATAAGATAATATCCAAAAGTAAATTTTGTAAAAAAAAAATTCCATTTTTTCCTTATTTTACTTATAAATGGATTTATTTTTTTTCCAGTTAACATTCCATTTACTCTGTGGTTAAAGTTTTTAAAATTTTAACAACTTTCTTAAACTATCTTGAATTTGTACCAAACTTGGACAGAAGCTTGTTTATGATTAAAAGCTAGTATCTAGAAGGAAATTTTGTTAAAATTTTATTCCATTTTTTCCGTATTTTACTTATAAATGGACTTAGTTTTTCTTCCAGTTAACATTACATACAGTCTGCAGTTTAAGTTTTAAAAACATTTATTAGATTCATAAACTATCCTGGGTTTTTACCAAACTTGGACAGAAGCTAATTACAATCAAAAGATAGTATAGAGAGGAATATTTTTATTAATTTTTTTCCTCATTATTGTTGAGCCTGCGATTAACAGCAAAAGTAGGCGAGACACTTGGTGCCGCGGAACCCTTACGAATTTTTTGTATGTGTAATATTTTTTTAAGTAGTTATTTATTAAAGTTACTACATTTCCCTTTCAGTTTGCCTGCTAATAAGACTTGATTACAGTTCCAATATAAAAATAAGAAGTTGGGATACGATTGCCAATGAGACAACTCTCCACCAGATACCTTATGACGAAAAGGTTAATAAATATATGTATAGGTCTCTGACAGCCTTCGTCAATGAGCAGAACAAATAACGCATAGTAAGCTACATGTATAAAAGGCCCCTAAATAACATGACACAATACAGGCTGAAAATGAATATTCTGCATCAGTGAGTATGCAAAAGTGAAAATATATTTAGAAAGAAAAGGCTTTAAGCATGTGTAGCAATGGATGCAAATAAAATTCAATCCAGAAAAAAAATCCTACTACCTCACACGTTATGGCTTATCCAGTTTATTCACTAAATTGTCAACAAACTTACATACTTCATTCAACTAATTTACATTAAACCTAGGAACAGTATATTTTTATCTGTCAATATATATGTTCGTGATTAAACAAGACAAAAATAAAAGAAAAGAACAGGGCGAAAGGACCCAGAGCGAACAAGTACTAGTGCGAACAGACCAAGATTCCCTTCCCACCACCTACCTAGAATAGCAAATGGTCCTCCCCCTATGCATAGATATATTAATACTAGTCTAATAGTCATTATACATGTTATGTCAATGCCCTAAGAAACTACACATTGAATTTTTAAAAAGTAAAGTCATGAAGAGTTTAAACCAACACTGCAAACCAGAAATTAAGAATCATGAGCCCCTAAAAATGACGAACGCCTGTGACAAAATTACCCCCCCCCCCCTTTTTCAAAAAAGAAACAAAACAAAACACATAACGATAACTGTATTAACGAAAGGAAACTTATGAAAAAAAAAACCGATAGCTTTTCTATGGCCTATTCAGATTAGATGTTCATTAAAAACTCATCGGCCGGTAACATACGTGTTGAAGGCCGTACATTGACCTATAATGGTTTACTTTTATAAATTGTTATTTGGATGGAGAGTTGTCTCGTTGGCACTCACACCACATCTTCCTATATCTACTAACAAGGCTCTAACATTGGAGACTAATTGCCGGAATGCATGGTTGGGTAAGGAACCGATTAATTACGAATGTAACAATAATATTTGGGTCTACGGTTACATTGCGTTATTGTTACATTAAAGACTGCAATGTATGATAGATTTATTAAACTTAAACCTTCTATAGTTATGTTGCTTAATTCTTCGATATGTACTAGATAATATTAATAATAATAATATTATTCAGCGAATAAGTATTGATTGTTTTGGTGTTGTTAAAAATCATGACTACTACAGTTTAGTTCAATATCACTATTGATGAATACTTAATGAACTGTTCAATAGAGCATGTACTGTCACGACTGATACGATCACAAAATATCTGGACTCTGAAAATGAAAACACTGTTTCCACCAATTTCAATCTGTCGGCAAATGTCAACATTAATTGCTTTCACAATTGACTTGTATTTAAACAACCTAACATGCTTCCAAAAAAAATATTGGACGAAAATGTAAACATCGCAAGAGTAACAAAATATTTTCACCTGAAGCATGGCATTCAGACATTGAAAGTTTCTTAAACTTCATGAAGGAAAATGCAGAATGGAATTGTACGGTATGCAATATAGAGCGTGCACATTGCTGTATCACTGGTTTGTAATTGCTGCTTAGAGTGGTTTCACCGAAAATGCGTCGGACTAAAACATGCTCCAAAACCAACATACTGGATTTGTAGAAACTGTCATTGTAAATAAAAAATCAAAATATTGTATGCAATATTGTAAATATCAAATAAAAGTTTTCAAGTTTTATTTTAATACATATTTATTACTATTCCCATCGTACATTGCAGTGCGTTAATGTAACAGTAACGCAATGTAACCGTAGACCCAAATATTATTGTTACATTCGTAATTAATCGGTTCCTTACCGAACCCTGCATTCCGGCAATTAGTCTCCAATGTAACAATAATTTTTATATTATTGTTACATTTCCATGTAACCGTAGCCAGTGCCTACTAACAATATTCACGAAATAAATATGGACCAACGAAGTACGATATCAACAAATCAATCCCATGATGATGTAGGCCTAAAACTGTTAGTTTACCAAGCTCGACCTGTTTTGGTATAACGTTGATATGAATTCAACATATCGCATGACTTCCTTGGCATTCAGATAAACAAAATTGCTACAAAGAAGTAAAGAAAAATACAATTAAACACGACTACATCCTTCACAGCCATACCCTAGAATCTGTCTCCTCCGCTAAATATCTTGGTATAACACTGCAATCCGACTTAAAATGGACCCAGCATACAAACAACATCATTGGTAATGCTAATAAAAGCCTAGGCTTTCTAAAAAGAAATCTAAAAACATCCATCACAAACATTCAGTCTCAGGCGTACCTAGCACTTGTCCGACCAAAACTAGAATATGCTTGTTCGGTTTGGAACCCTCATACTGCTGAACAATGCAATTAACTTGAGATGGTTCAACGTCGGGCTGCTAGGTATGCCTGTAATCGTTATCACAACACCAGTAGCGTTACAGACATGCTCAATACTCTAAATTGGCCTACCTTACAACAACGCAGACTTAAAACTAGACTTATAATGTTCAATAAAATTGTTCACCATATTGTCGCTGTACCATCAGAATTACTCATACCAACAGACAATAGAACCCGACAAATTCATCCACAAACTTACAGACACCTTCTTACATTTAAAGACTGTTACAAATATTCATTTTTTCCGTTTACTATTACACAATGGAATGTACTACCTCAAAGGTAGTACTTTCTCCCACTCTAAATATTTTTAGAGAACAGTTGACACCTACTGTTCTCAACAATATAGAACAGTAAACCTAGTAGTTATGTATATAGTTTTAACCACATGTCATGTAAGTATTTGTTTATTTTGGCACTATTCTTTGTAAATATTTATTAATTATTATCCTACGCATGCGCAGCAGTTAGTAATCATAAAAATCTGATGGATAACTGGATACCTTAATTAATTTATTAAAGCACAAATTACACCCATAAGAGGGCCAAAGGCATGACAATGACATGTAATAACAACAATATAATGATGACATTAAAATTTACACAAAAATAAAAATAAACTAAAACATTAAACACAACAAATGACCTCAAGTGCCCCTGTCCTCAGTTCCATAGACTGTTTAATAAAGGAGCCTAAAGATTTCACTTGCTGACTAGTGGTTGATACCATAAGAAGAAGAATCCCAACTTTTAATGAAATTTACGTTGACATTTTGGCGCCGGAAATGGACAACCTTGGTTTATATACTGACACAACATCGGTTGAGGTCGATTCCGGCAATTCTGCTTCAAAAAATCTCTAGCAGTTAGAATTTATTGATGTCTTAAAATATATTTGTTATGTTTCAATAAATTTTAGTGGATAATTATTTTTGAGAGAAGAATAACTATCGTGTACTTCAGAAACAAGGTTTAGGGAGGACCACGCCCCCATAATGGGAACATACAAAATAAAGAAGACAGTTCTCCATTTCTACTCGATAGAAGTGTCTAATTTTTTCATAACATATACATTATGTACAAAAGATAATTATATGAAAGTATAAAAAAATCGAGGCGGAGATTTTTTAGAAACAGCTAATAATTATAGCAGACCAATTGACGTAAAAGAAAAAAGACGAAAATGGCGCCTTCTTCAATTTCGAAAAACATCTATTATTTTACAATTTATGGACACATATTGTTATTTTTTAAGAGGTTTAATATCTATCGATTCACTTTTCCATGAGAATTGAATGAATATTTACTTTAAAAACAGAAACTCTTCCAATTTCTAAATCTACCGACTATGCAAGGAAAACCTATAAAAGATTGAGACCCCTACATTAAAATGGGAACAAATATTTGCCCTGGCTTGAACACTGATGTTCTTTGCGAATTTCGAAGCCAAAACTAGCGAGAATATGATGTAAAAATTTTAGAAAATCGAAGGATAGGTATTTTTTGTTCCCATTTTAATATAGTCATTTTATCCTACAGTGCAGAAAATCAATATCCGAAATTCTATGTTCAGATATAAAAATGAGATTTCCTTTTATTTTAATGTTCAAAATGAAAATAATATGTAAATTCATATATTTTCTCATATAGATTTGCTTACAATGAACAGTATTTATCGTCGGTACTTTATCGCAAACGAACGAAAAAAAAAAAATACAAAAGCGCGCCATTTTTCAGTTGACGTCGGCCGACGCAAAATAGTCCAATTTTCGGCGTATGACAACTGAGCGCCGCCGAATCACATTTTGGCCAAAAGGCACATCCGGTTGTCCTACTGAGGGTAGTCTTGAAATGGGAGTACAGGGGTACGAAGCAGTGGCCAGGGGTAGGGAAGCTGGGGTCAGGGGAGGAAGGGGATAAAGGGGAAGGGAGCAGGGTTAAGTACCCCTGTCCAACCCCATAATAGCAAACAATTGTGTAAAGTTTGAAGTATATTTAACATGACGTTCTTAAATCATGGTGTGGCATGAAAATCCCCATTTTAAAGTCACATTACTTTTTCCATTAAACATTAATTATAAATGGATTTTTTCCAAAAGTATACAGACCTTTGATTATTATAGACCCAATTGTGTAAAATTGGAAGTATATTAAATAAGGCATTCTCAAGTAACGGCGTTACATGTAAAATCTTGCCCCCCTTTTTTAAAATAACTTCAGTATAAGCATGTTTGCAGTGTATTCTCCCTAAATGAATCTTTATTTAATGAAACCTAAGCGTATTTGTTACAGAAAAACTGGTTTTAGTTTTAGGTTTTGGTTTAAAACTGGTTTGGTTTGGTTTTGGGTTAGGTTTCAAAACTGGTTAAGGTTTAGATATTTTTCAACAAATGTAATGTTTATTTAAAACTTGCAATATTATGGTTCTAAACATATCTTGTTACCTTCTTTTTTATGTATCATATTTATTGTTATTGTTTCATATTTAAAGTATCAAGAACTGTAATAGGCTATCAGAGCCAGTTTACAGATACTTGCCTCGAATTTATACCACCAATTATGTACAATTTACAGTAGGGTATATGTTTGATAGTGGAAAATGCGGGACAAGTGTGTGGTCAACGCTTCATTTAAAATAACACACATTTTCAATAACGCTTAAATAAAGCACAAAGAGTGGAATCTAGTCACTGTCTGTGAATGCTAGTTCGACCTTTCTGTGCCACTAAGATCCCATCGTCTGACTACTTTAAAAAAAGTTACGCTTGGAATTGTATCTATGATTTAATCTATTTTGCTAATATTATTTTATAAATGCATAACACCCGAATCAATAATGATACAAATTATATGCTCTCTAGTCACCTTTACCATGGTTAATTGTGCGACCGGTTTTTTTTCGCCAGCCCGAAGTACTCCCACAATACTCTGTGGAAATTATAAGTATCAAGCAATCAAATTGTTAGTTTGTCAAGGTCTTCTCCTGTCCAATTAACATTCGACAGGAATGATCACAAAACCTGCTCTCTATTATATAGCTGAAAGACAGCCAACTTACTGTTAAACCAAACAAATAGCAGCCAGGTTTGTAGCAAAACATTTGAAAATGCCTCAAATCTTCCTTTTATTTGAAAGAGAACTACACACAAAGTGTGGGATGCTTTGGTATTCATGTGTGATCTGTGAATGCTTCTTTAATAGTATTGACCCAGGAAGTTGAAGAATTAAAACCATTTAAATTTTTATTTACTTTGCGCACTGATAACATGGATAATGTAGGAAATATCCATTATCAATAATTCATTTTCGCGATATTTAATAATTGCAGAACCAAATGTTGGTTTACTGGCAATGGTAATCTGATACAGAGAGTTTGATACCTTACGTTGAAATAAAAGTACAGAAGCTGCACGTCAACATAAGTTACTATTCGAAGTATGCATTACTTAATTCTTGATGTAAAAATGCAAAGATGTGTTCTACCCTCTGCATGCCTATCTTTCTCCATATTTTTTTTTCTTTATTAAAATTATTATTTTTGTTTGCCAGAAATTCAGACGAGGCTCATCGGTAGTTACGGTCCGGTTTCAAGATTTAGGTGTAATTGACGGGACACACATTCCTATTAGCGCACCTAGAGAGTTCCACGGGAACTACATTGTCATTAATCGCAAATCTTTCCATTCAATAAATCTACAGGGTATACGTGATAGCAATAGGCATTTCTTGTATAATTTTTATGTATTTTGTGGATGGCCTGACTCGTTCATTTCTCTCCAGTATTTAACAACGCAAAGAGGTGTTCCCAGGTAATACACATTTACTTGGTGATTCCGTTATACTACATGTGCTTTTGATTTTTGTATGTACATTGTATCATAGATCAAATTTATTCGTTCAGTGTATGTTCACTAGTGTTAATATGTCTTTTGATTGAGTTCAGCCATTTCAATTGAAAATTTATAGTGTGTCTTTCTATGTTGTGATGTTACACTATTGTTTCAGATTAGGGTGAGGGTTGGTGCCCATTAAAAGTAGATTCGAGCTGTTGCTTGCTACACAAGTTATGCCTCTTACAAAATGTACATGAATGAGTACATTGAAGAGGGGGTTAGGGAGATTGAAGAAATAAATATTTTTTGTGATGTACATAGTCCGTCTGACACTGCAGAGTCGAAGATGTGATTTTTTACTTAAAATTAAGACATAAAGTTAAACTTAACCAGTCTCTGAATTCATTATTGGCAAGATACTGACAGACGCACCAAGTCAAATTATAAAATCTCTGTTAAAATGAGATGTGCAAACTGCATACCAATATCAATGAATTATCAATGGTGGTTTCCATCAACATACCTAATCATAAACTCTTACATGTTACCTGTCAAATGTTTCAGTGTTCATAGACCAATTGGAGAATGGAGCCATTTTTTAATGTAACATGACAATGAGTTATGCTTAATTTAATGCAGCAACATATAGACCAAATATCGCGTACCTAGAAATGTAGACCTAATCACAAATTTTAACAATTTTAACAATTTCATTTGCTCTTGTTTTCATAGGCTATTTCCATTTACTTCACAGTTTTGAATTATAGCATGTATAGAAAGGTTTACATATTTTGTTTTGTTTTATCGGATTGTTATCTTATAAACATTTATTCGTCATCTCAGTATTTTCCAATTCACAACAAATAAAATTAACAATTTAAAACGTTTTTTTTAATTGCCAATTCACACAAAAGACAACTAACTGTCAGACTAGAAAAATAGCAATAACAGAAACAAATGAATAATGTTTATAATGAACATTAATTATCCATATAAAACGATGTGTAGCTAAAAAACCCACCAAACACAAAAAGGTTATACATATAAGTATTTAAATTCATTAAAAAATCAATTTGACCATAGAATCTGCATATTTTTTTCGCGACTACTACACTGCATCAACATTGCCTCCATTTAAATCCTAAACCGAAACCACAAACCACCCATGAACGTATTTTGAATAGTTTCTTGAACCAGTTTCGGTTTGAGAATAACAAACGGCAAACCAGTTTCAGTTCGATACCAGTTTAAAATCGGTTTTCATTAACAAATGGAAAGTTTATCAAACTAAAACTGGTTTTGCACTAACAAATACGCCTATAGTATGCTATAATATAAAGGCATCGGGGTTCATCTGCACGCTATCCGTTTGGCGTATTATAAAATTTTGTTACTGCCATAAATCTCTTTTTTTACTTGAAATATCTTCATTTCCAAGTATTGGTAGGATTTTATTCCTGAGTATGTGAAATATTTTCTCACTGCAAAATTTTGATAATAGTTTTGAACTATGACAATTTTCAAGCAAAGCCTAAATACATGACAGTCACACCTAACATTTTTATTTAAAGATTTATATACTTTATCAACTCATGGGTACAAAAATATCTAACAAATTTTCTCGTATTATAATTCTATGAATTCCGGAATTCTAGTCCTTGAACATAAGACCTCGGGGTCAATGTTTTCTATTTATGATATTTTCCTTTTACTTATTTTGTTATTTTGTTAATTTTCTATTTTCTGTATTATCTATCAATATGCCAACCGAGTTCGCATTAAAAAAAAGAGGAAACATCAGCGTAAAAATTTAAATAATTGAAAAAGAATGTGTTATTATAACAGACTACCGGAACTCGAGCAAAACATTTCACTCAGTGGCGGATCCAAGGGGGTCCGGGGTTGGAACCCCTTTTTGACGATCAATGCATTTGAATGGGGACATATAGTTGGAACCCCCCCCCACCCCTATTTGGTCTGACTAAGTCGGGATTTAGCGTATTACACCCGAAGTCTACCGGGCAGTTCCAAACACTTCCAGCTAAAGACTTTATATATAAACAAAATCTATACTACTTACTAGGATCAGGAAAAGTTGGGATTGTAATTTACTTTTGAAAGTACTATGAAAAATTATGTGCACTGTCAACATAAAATAAAATAATTACTGATTTATCAGTAGTTATTATAATAAGAAAACTGCTAACAATATTGGAAACACATGTAATCGTTTGAGAACGTAATAATTATCAGTCAAAGTATAAATAACTATTAAGAATTTATAACAAGAAAAAAAAAAAAAAAAATAAAAATATTGAGCATCCATAGCTTAATAAATGTGGATTGTGTTCACATGTGGACACAGATGATGCCCCCGCTTGCATACCATATAGTTATAAAGGGACATAACTGAAGAACGGTAAAAGTGACGCTACCCAAATTTGAACTTGATCTGAGTTTTGTGGTAATAAGCATTGTGTGTAAGTCTCATATCATTTGGTTGAGGCAAACTTAAGTTAGAGAACGGAAACTTAAAATTTTGCAATTTTTCCATTTATAAAGGAGCATTTCTCTAGAACGGTTTGAGTGACGCCACCAAAATTCAAACTTGATCTGAGTTTTGTGGTAATAAGCATTGTGTGTAAGTCTCATAACATTTGGTTGAGGCAAACTTATTAATAAGTTAGAGAACGGAAACTAAAAATTTAGCAATTTTTCCATTATAAAGGGGCATAACTCTAGAACCGTTTAAGTGACGTCACCAAAATTCAAACTTGATCTGTGTTTTGTGGTAATAAGCATTGTATATAAGTTTCATAACATTTGGTTGAGGCAAACTTAAATTGGAGAACGGAAACTAAAAATTTTGCAATTTTTCCATTTATAAAGGGGCATAACTCTAGAACGGTTAAAGTGACGCCACCAAAATTCAAACTTGATATGTGTTTTGTGGTAATAAGCATTGTGTATAAGTTTCATAATATTTGGTTGAGGCAAACTCAAGTTAGAGAACGGAAACCAATTTTGGGACGTACGGACGAACGGACGTACAGACGGACAAGGGTAAAACTTAATGCCCCCTTTGCTACGGCGGGGGTATAAAAAATCAAAAATGATCAATTAAACTTGCTTTTGGAATTATAGTTATTTATTTGAGTTGCATATATGTGTAAACAAAATAGTTTTAACTTGGATTCCGCTTACCTAATGCCAGCAAAATAACATATTTTCTATTTTTGCAGCATGGGTTACAAATTCACTGTATTGCTGTTGCCGGTAAAACAGCCATTTCTATAGAAACTGAAGGCTTGAATTAAGATATTTTAATCAGAGCCGGCAAAATAGCCACTGCCAATAAGAAAAAAAATGATACTTTTTAACTGGACTTTCAAATTTGAACTTTGATTGATAGTTGTTTCATTGGCAATCATACCACATCTCCTTATTTTTATATCGTAGGGTTAACATGGGTATAGAAATATGACTTTCCTAATCCGACAGATAACCCTTGCTTAGACAGGGAGTTCATACCGCTGGATGTATAAATACGCAGTCTCGTAGGGTAAAAAGGGGGAATTTTGCCCATACCCATAGATTGTCCATTCATTTTCCAGTGGCAGTCCTCCTACTTTGCAGAACCTTCATATGGTACTTATCATCCATATGTTCTCATCCATATTATGCTTGAAATATTTGCCAGTGAACGTTCAGTATGCACAAATTAAACTTATTTTTGTGCAACTATATACAAAAGAACGTCATTCCTGGTCCTTTTATCATACTAGTAGTTGACTACGCGGTATGTGTTTTGGTCATTGCTGAAGGCCGTACGGTGACCTATAGTTGTTTTCTTCTATGTAATTTGGTCTCTGGTGGAGAGTTGCATCATTGCCAATTATACCACATCTTCCTAATTTTTTTTTTTATATTTCATATTTGAGGGTCACCTTAGACCTTGAATATCGCAGTTGTAATATATCTGAAAGACCAACGTTAACCTGATGTACAAAATTTGAAAATGGTGAGTAGACAGATTTGTTGGGATTACAACAATATTGATTTCAACCACGATAGCTGTGAACACAAAATATGGAAATAAGTTTTCTTAAAAAACAATGCTTCCAAGGAAAAGGTGTGAACTATTAGGACTTGATCCAATACAAACAAGAAGTATTAGGATAGATCACATATTTTTCAAGTTGTTAAGACATATTCCTAGATACATCTGCATGTATGGCAGTCACACCTTTCAGCACATTTTTTGCGTTAACAAGAGTGCACAAGCTGAAATGTCTCACCTGCTTTACTAATCATCATTGTTGATTGATTTTATGTTGATATTCCTAAACATGCTAAAGATAAAGTTTTACTACAAGTATCAGAAAAATAATATTATCAATTATCAATAATCATGAAAATGAGGCCAAGGTCGGTTAAACCAAGCCAGCCTTACACAGTGTCAGATCCAGGAATTTTAATAAAGGGAAAGGAGGGGGAGGGCACTGACTGCCTAAGAGGGGCCTGCTCCAGTCATGTTTCAGTTATTCACTATATATAAAAACCAAATTTTTCCCACAAAAGAGGGGGGCACCATGAGCCTAAATCCACCTCTGTTACAATCATTCCTTAAACCAAATATTTTGAAACATATAGTATGCAAGAAACAGACAAAACCATGAAAATGAGGCTAAGTTCAGATAAACCCTGGAAGACAGGCATATTTGTTTTTCATTCATTATTTTTACATATATCAGGCTTTCTCATTAGAATTGTTTTACATTTGTCATTTCAAGGCCTTTTATATCGGACTATGCAGTATAGGTTTTACTCATTGTTGAAGGCCATTATCCCATATGGTGATCTTTAGTTGTTTATTTTGTGTCATTTGGTCTCTTGTGGAGAGTTGTCTCATTTACAATCATACCACATCTTCTTATTTAATATTTCAATACATTCATTTAATAATCATTCCATACACCAAATATAGTTGACTTATTGATTACACAATGTAGCATATTAAAAGAGGACTTATCATTGACTAATGAACCATGAAAATGTGGTCAATGACAACTGTCAAACAGACATGTACTCCTTACATTTGTGAATCATTGCATACATCAAATATAGTTTATCTACTTCTTTTAGTATTAGAAAAACAGATAAAAACACAAAAATTTAACATTGACAAATGACCTATTGCTAACAGTATCTGATAAACAACCTATAATGGTTTACTTTTATAGATTTTGACTTGGATGGAGAGTTGTCTCATTTGCACTCATACCACATCTTCTTATATCTAATCAGGTAACTTTAACCTTGATCACTGATTCATGAAATGAGGTTGAAATCTTTGTTGCAATCTCTATCAATTTGAGTGCATATCTAATTCTACAAAACCATATTTATCTGATTTCAGTAATCTTGATCATTGTGATAGGTAATGAGGTTGTCAGTTAGTGAGACTGAAGTTTTCCAGACAATATATAATTCGTTTGATTGTTTTGTTTGGTTGCTGTCTCATTGAACAAAACTTAAATTCTATTTCTCCTTTTATCCCGAAAATATAACTTTTGAAATAGAAAATGAAAAGCATATGGATGAACAAAAAATGCCAAATGATGTAAAATAATTCAAGTGACCATTTGGGTCAGGGGTTGGGGAGGTAAAATATGAGGGAAAGGCATGTGCATTTAATACCACAACTGTCACTTGGTATTATGATTTCCAAAATCTACAAATCTCATTAGCTACATTCTGTATTAAAGACAACAGCATATATTGCAGTTTGCATTTTTGCATATCATGAATCATGTTTGCAGCAAAATTCACTCAAGCACCAAAATAAATTAAAACAGCTCTATTAAAATTCATTTTTGAAACATTTTGATTTTTATTCCTCAAATGTCTATGAGATCAAATTTATAAAACATTTATTAACATTGTTATTTTCAATATACTGTACTAGTAATTGTTGACATGTATACATCATGTACATGTACAATCATTAATTGATCAGCTCCATATTTTCATAATTTTTATATCAATATTCTTCTCTTCAGTGTTTTTTATATGATGCAATAATCTATTCATCACTGGGACATGTAGGTACATGTACAGTAGGTCCTTTGATCTTGGATTTTTTTATGGATTTTGACAGCACTTAGCATATAGTTCCAAATTATAGTTTATCTTGGCTTCTGTGGATTCTGAACACATTGCATATAGACACCAACATGACCAAGTGTAGATGATCTTAGGTTCTCATATGGATTCTGACAGTACTTTGATTATACATGTAGTTCCGAGTATTGTTGATCTTGGCTTCTAATGTTGTTCTTAAGTTTAAGCACTTTACATATATAGTTCCCAATTGCAAGACAAGATGATCCTGGACTTCTCATGTAAATTATGTCGGTATTTTGCCAAAAGTTTCGGAGTAAAGTTGAACATTCCAGGATCTTTTACAACAAATCACATAACATGTACTTGAAGCCTGAAATTAAATGTGAGAGTAATTCTGTCAGAAAATCAACTATGATTGACATTTAAATGTATAATGTAGTTCATATTTTAAAAGTAGAGGCTCCAAGGAGCCTGTGTCGCTCACCTGATATTTTTGTTCACAATTGATGCATGAAATAATGCAACTATTATACTTTTGCTTTAGTTTCAGAGATATAAGCCAAAAACTGTATTTTACCCCTATGTTCTATTTTTAGCCATGTCAGCCATGTTCGTTGGCAGGCAGGGTCATCAAACATATTTTTTTAAACTAGATACGCTAATGATGATTATGGCCAAGTAAGTTAAATTTGTCTCAGTAGTTTCAGAGGAGAAGATTTTTGTAAAAGATAACAAAAATTTTCAAAAATTGTTTAATATAGACTTTAAAGGGCAATACATGTAACTTCTTAAGGGGTCAATTGACAATTTTGGTCAAGTTGACTTATTTGTAGATCTTATAATTACTTTGCTGAACATTATTGCTGTTTACAGTTTATCGCTATCTATAATAATATTCAAGATAGTAACCAAAAACTGCATAATTTCCTTCAATTACCAACTCAGGGGTAGCAACCCAACAGCGCGTGTCTGATTCATCTAAAAATTTGGGGGCAGATAGATCTTAACCTAACATGCCTAATGAACATTTTTATCCCATGTTAGATTTGCTCTAAATGTTAAGTTTCATTGATACAAGCCAGAAAATGTATTTTACCCTATGTTCTATTTCTAGCCATGTCTGTCATGTTGAATGGCAGGCAAGGTCATCAGACACATTTTTAAACTAGATACCTTTATGATGATTGTGGCCAAGTTTGGTTAGAATTCATTGGGCCAGGTGAGCTAAAAAATGAAGAATTTGTGGCAATCAATGATGAGCAAATGCAAACAAAATAAAATTACATGCACAGCAAGTATAAATAATGATTTGTTTTTATATGTTGAATAGACTTCTCAGGTCAACCAAATTATGTTGAGGTTACTTGTACCCTGTTTGGAATAAGGGATACACAAATTTTGTATTTAAAAATACTAAGCACAAAACAATAAGTGTTATTTGGTAAACTAAATAAGCCCTACACTAACGGTAGTCCGGTGCCCCCCTAAAATCTAGGAGGACTACCCAAACATGGTAAATCAGTAGTCCTGTGGACCACCTGAAATTTGGTGTATGATCTGGCTATTTCAATGCTAAAAAATGTCATAAAAGTCCTAATAATTTTTACATTTTTCCAAAACAGTGATGGCATTGGTAGTAATGTACGTAAATTTTTTCATATTTATGTTTTATGTTTTGATATTATGAAAGCACTTTTGAGATCCCGATTTCTGATTAGAATCATCACAGTGTTTGTAACGCACGTGGTTTTCAATGTAATAAGTACCATCTTTGTTTCCGTTTCTTTCCCTTACCCGAAAAGTAGGATCCCAGTTACGGCAACCAGTCCGGTACCCACGAATGTAGTTCTTAAAAAAAAATTATAACTTTTATTTAAAATGGTGTAGTTTAATTATTACACAAGTTCTGTAACTGAATGTAGATTTATTTGAAAGGGTAGGCTTTCTAGCTTGAATTTCTGTAAAATTTTGATTGATTTAAATGTAATCAGGCGTCGGTACATAGAGTAAATTGCCTAAATTCTAGCCTTTATTCTTCCCGAAGTAGACGGACATACCTGTTGTCAATCAAAACAAAATTTTGCAACGGAATGCCGGTCATGAGGCACTGAGATTGTACTTAGAAACTTCGAAACAAATGCCTAACATAAAACAGAAGTCCCAAGGTGGCTATCAAAATTATTTATTGGACAGCACCCCATTTATTTACTATGATTTTCAATGCGTTTCAATGGGGCAAATAACTGGGTCCCCGTTCCTGTCAGAAGGCATATTTTGAACACTTCAATCTGCAATTGTAAGCTTATTTTTGGAGTTACATGGAAGAAATTTGGCCAGAAACTTCAGAATTCAATAAGGAAAACAATGGTGTAATTTTTTTAAAATCTGAATTAAACTTTTTAAATTAAACATGTTAAATTGAAATTTAAATTTATGAAATTTTTAAAAAGTTTGTTTTTCAATTTAAAGTTTCAAAAGGGGTCACAGAAAGGTCAGTTTGATGGTATTATGTATTCATACACTTGTAAGTTAAAATGGAGGGATTTTTCGAAAAAAATATCAGCAAAGAATATTAGAAAAGAGCCACCTGGCAAGAAATAACAAATGTCTTATATGGGATCAGGGACAACAAAGATGAAAAATATGGGCTTATTTCTTTCCAGCATCCTATTTCTGGGACCTGGAAAAGAAAAAAGCCCATAGATTCAGTTTTATGGTTTTGATTAGTTTTGATAAGTTTTAAATATTAAATAAATCACTTTATGCCATTTTATGTGTCAAAAAGTTTTTGTGGGAATGCGGCTCACATTACTGAAGAGTGCAACACATAAATAACGACAGAATATTTTGTAAACTCAGAAAATCTTGCCAGGGCTCTCAATTTTCCAGATTGGGGCCTGGATTTTTGGAAGATATATAAGGGTAGGGCTATAGCTTATATAAACAATTTTAACTGAATGTACAACAATTTTAGACTCCTTTTAAAGATTTTGGTTGTCCTTAAAAGGACCGTTAATTTTGTCTGTATCTTTTCAGCAGTAGATGAATGCAGCTATATCTTCCTTGATTTTGGAACTTTTGAAGAACAGCTTCTGGTAGGTATATTCTTCTTAGCAGGTATTACTCTACCATATGAATGATCGTCCTTTACGCTTTTACAAATGCAGCATCAAGTTTTGGATCAGGTTGCCCTTTTTATATCTGTCTGTATATTTACTTGATCCTTTTCTTCCACATGAACCTTTGTCTTCTGTCCGGTGGGTTGTAAATTTTCTTTTTCCTTTCTGGAGTATTTTGGTTTACTTTGTTCCGTTCACACTCCTTTACATCTGGTTGAAGTGTTTTAATGAACCTTTGAGATTTTAAAACCAATACATTCTGCTTTTGTCACAAAAGGAATAAGCTATACCATTATTCAAAGTGTGAATTATTGCTGATGCCCTCCTCCAAATTTCTAGAAAAGTTGACATTCTTTGGTAAGGAAACACTTAGTGCTCTGTTAACAGCTTCACCTTTTTAAGTGTTATGATTAAATTTCATTTTCATTAATGCTTCTTCGCTAAGTTTCATTTTAAAAGTTCCTGCATTATTAACTTGTTTTTGTTATCCATATTCAGGTTGGTTAACTTGTTTGGACGCAAGTACATGGATCTCAGCCACCAACAGTTTGAGTGTCCACCACCACACACGTATGAACTAGTGGGACATTTAGAGCAGTCACAAGTATAACAACGCACAGTAGCATTAAGCATTCAGGCAGATCCAGAATTTCCTCGACATTTGTTAAACTGTAGGAGGTGCCATCTTGACTGGTTTTAGCTACAAGTGAGAACTTCTCTGCATCTAGCCTCTTCTATTGTATATTAAATGAACTTAGCTGACTGTTTGAAGACTAAGTCTCATGATTTATACCCTTGTTATGGGGTATGCTTCTTTGCATATGTAATTCTTATAAGATTTTTTTTACTTAAAAAATAATTATAATTAATTTTTTTCAGCAATTTTTTTAACTAGATTTCCATACAAATAATGAATTTATCTACCATGTGCAATTTACAGAATGTAAATATCTTTTGAAATAAAAAGTTTTGCTGATTTTAAGCATATTTTCTTCATGAATTTATGATTTTATCCGATCAATTTTTGGTATTTGAGATGTCATAGATAAGGATCAATAACTCTGTAACTGTTTGATCAAATCTATTGAAACTTTGCACAATAACTACTGAGATGTATATCTTTATTTTAAAAGTGCAGTTTTATGTCTGGGAAAAAAATAAAGTCTGACAGGAATAGGATCCCAGTTACGGCAACAAGTCCGGTACCCACGAATGTAGTTCTTAAAAAAAATTTATAACTTTTATTTAAAATGGTGTAGTTTTATTATTACACAAGTTCTGTAACTGAATGTAGATTTATTTGAAAGGGTAGGCTTTCTAGCTTGAATTTCTGTAAAAATTTTGATTGATTTAAATGTAATCAGGCGTCGGTACATAGAGTATATTGCGTAAATTCTAGCCTTTATTCTTCCCCGGAAGTAGACGGACATACCTGTTGTCAATCAAAACAAAATTTTGCAACGGAATGCCGGTCATGAGGCACTGAGATTGTACTTAGAAACTTCGAAACAAATGCCTAACATAAAACAAAAGTCCCAAGGTCATGAAGGTGGCTATCAAAATTATTTATTGGACAGCACCCCATTTATTTACTATGATTTTCAATGCGTTTCAATGGGGCAAATAACTGGGTCCCCGTTCCACCTTTCAGGTTGAAAATGTCTGACAACCAAAATATACGTGAAAAAATTGCAAAAAAGACAGCAAAGGTCAGCAATAAAAACGTATATGTGTTAAAAAAACTTCCCAATTTGGATAAACAAATTTCATCCCCCAAAAAAAAACAAAAACGGTAGAGGTAGTTTTGAAAAAAGACAACAGTATCACTGAATTTTTCTTGGAGGTTTTCCTGTTAAAAAAAACATATGTATGCCATTCAAAACAGTATTAAAGGCATTTTGTTTCAGGAACTTATCCACTAAATGGATTTCAATAGTGATGATGAAGATGACCTCTACTACAAAAACAAAGGCATTGTATCACTTCAACAAAAATCTTATAAACTGTTTGAAGAATTAATGAAAAATTAAAACATTGACTGATTTTTATCCTTTTTTTCTAAATAATTCTGGAATAAAAGGTCAAATAACTCCTCCAAACAAGGCCTTAGAAATTGTCTCAGATTGGAGGATTTTGCATCTCATTTTTCAAAATTTTCTTGCGGGGGAAAGTTCAGGAAGAATAAAATTGATTCACTGAATGTTAACTTTTATCTGAAAAAAACCAAAATATTTTCAAAACTCAAATGAACATTTGTGTGCTTTTGAGGTGCTCAGATGGCAGGAAATTGCATCTTATTTTGAAAAATTTTCTGGGGGCATGCCCCAAACCCACCTAGCTAATTCGGGCCGCGTTGCGGCCCTCAACCGGTGATAGGGGTGGCCTACCAGGACTACCCCAAACTTTGTCTTGGTAGTCCTGTGGACTACATATCCTCTAATGTTAGTGTCTAACCCTGACAATGTATGTTTAAACCTGATACTTGACATTAAGCATTAAGAAATTTTTTTATACCAAAGAGAGAGAGAGGGGGTAATTGTAAACAAATCATGATCAAGACGAATCCATCAATAAAATGTATTGCCTCGTACTGTAGGGGTAAAAATTTGAAAATTAGGCTATTTATATTCCCAAGAAAACAAATAAAACAATCAAACTCTTGAGGGGGTGGACAGGTGTAAGGGAACAAACATTGGAATGAGGGATCAGGAAG
The DNA here is from genome assembly GCA_017311375.1 of Mytilus coruscus. Classification (NCBI taxonomy): domain Eukaryota; kingdom Metazoa; phylum Mollusca; class Bivalvia; order Mytilida; family Mytilidae; genus Mytilus; species Mytilus coruscus. Next base: position 2,716 of record JAASAO010000249.1, on the reverse strand, counting down.
AGGGAGTCAAGGGGCGGGAAAAGGGGGTATTGGGTCTGTTAGCTTGGTCTCGGGTGAAAATAAAAGTAACTAGCTTGGTAGAAGCTGAGAGTAGACATGGTAGAAGTAAATCTGATGAAGATTATAAATAGAAAAGACCAGATAATTGTTTTTAACAGCCTGAGCCCTTTGATCTTGTGTGTGTCACTTTATTTTTAAACAATAAAATAAACTTAGTATCTTTATCTTATTATGTTATAGAACTATACTAACTAAAGCACGATTAAAAAAAAGGAAGGGTGCAAACAGAACCAGGGTGCGAACGTGTGGGGTGCGAATGTAACAGGGGGTGAAGGTGAATGCGAGCTAACATGATTTTGGGTGAAAGGACCAGAATTCGAAAAGAGGGGGGATGAATATTCTGGGAAACATATTTGGCCATTTTTTTGTCTGGGAGCAAGGGGTTGGAAGTGGAAGTAGGGGGGGACTATTCAAGATTAAAAGAGAAGGGAAATGGGAGTTGGGGGTAGGGAGTGGGAATCATGGACCCGTCCGAGGGCAGTTATAAAGGTACCCCACATTAGACGTTAATGATAAATATTTTACACGATTTGACCCTATCGTAGCTACGAAATTAGATTTTACAAATGACGATTAAAAATCAAGATTCATTTGGGCCTTACGGTTGTGCAAAAAGGACATTTGTGATCCTTGGCAGTAAAGGGCATTCCTACCCTGTCCATCCCCTCGATCATGTCGATATTTTTCCCCAACAGGCTATACACATGATACATGTTCACAACTTGCCTGTTAAGGATCAAATAAACACATGAATAAGATACCAGCCATAACGATAATACATAGAACAGAAATTTAGCCATGCAAGGTTTCAGGCGCAGATTTTCTGCAGTAGCGAGTATTTTGAGACAACCCCCCACTTTGTATTTTTCGTGATACTGATAACATTTAAATTGCCTGCCTAAAATATTAAAATCTATGTTTTCTTATGTAATGACTCTACCTGCATCGTTGTCTATTCGCCACTTTGTCTGTTATTCACGTACATGGTCGTATTCATCAGTGGTGTATGCTGATCCACAATGGCGACCCTGAAATTTCTGTTGTCCGACTATGGCGCCAATTTAGAGGAAACAACTCGCGCCAGACAAAATTACCGTATTTCCCCCAAATAATCAAAGTTTCGCTTTTTTATAACAAACAGTTATATGTTAATCACATTTATATTCAGCTATCGTCCATTGATATAATTGCAAACATTATTTTAAGAAAACCATCAATAAAGAATTAACAACAAAGTAATTATTGGAGTGCATTGAAATTAGACCTCATGGGGTAGAGGGGTTAAACAAAAGTCCGTAACTTTTTTAAAAGCCTGGTGACCCCCATTTTATTTTACCTTAAAATGCTCGACAAGTTCATAGCTTTGACAAATCCGTTTTTTTTAAAATCTACCGGGGAAATTTTACGAAAAATTGATTTTACCAATATTTTTAGCCTTAAACTGAAATTAGAAAATGCAAAATTTAGACATAAATCTGTAAATAAAAGGACTTTTAGGTCTAAAACAACCAAGAGAAACGTTTACATTTCAAATTTTAATGTTTTTTCACATAATAATCATACTGACATGGTTCTAAAACTCTTTGAATTTGATGTAGCCTTTATTGTTGAAAGGGTGGAAATGTTTGGAAATAGGGTCAAAATCGCACATTTCGCTTCCATTTGAGGGGAAAACGAGCCTGGTGACCCCCTTTTTTACTTTGCATTTTTGGATTCAGCATAAAAAGATCTACAAAATATGTGAAAATAAAAAAATTCTACCGGGGGTCCTTATTGGGGTGAGCCACCTTAAGCCTATATTAAAGTATCAAACGCTGCTTATTAATCAAAGATGTAGTATATATAAATATCTTAATCAAATTGCATTAATTGTCCAAAGCTTAAGTGACATATCGAGAATACTTGTAGCTCACTATTCACCATGCCAGTTCCCACAGTTAAACACCCTATAGTTCACGACGTGATGTATTGTGACAGATATTTGACATAAATTTTGGATATAGATGACGTTTCAATTAGTCCTTCGATTTTATGTTTATCACGTTTTATATTATTGTAATAGAAAAATGCAATTTATTTTATTTCATGCAGTTTTATTGTATGTAAGATCTACTGTGTAAAATATTTTATATAAATTATTGTTTAACTGTTCTATACTTTGAGAGGTGTAGGATGTTTCAAATGTGTCAGATAAGTACTCTAATAAACTATTGAACTTATCTGTTCAATAAAACTTCGGCTGAGGCCAGACTGACCTCCGGTTGTATGTCTGGCAGAGTTAAACATAAGGTCTTAGAAGTTTAGACAACGGTCAACCTACGTCAGCAACTTTATTTATAACTCATAAAGCATAAATTCTTTTGTTTGTTGCAGTCAGTTAAGGGTTACTAGGACATCCAGAAATTAGTATATAAACTGATCAAGCCGCTATGATATTAATAGCGAGTTTCTTGATATTCTAGGTGTCAGTCGATCCCGGCTTGCCTCTATATCGGCAACAACGCCCGGCCTGCCTTTACATCGGCAGCAATGCCATACACCATCAAAGGCATTGTTCTAAGCTAGTTTCCCCCGAACATGTAAAAATCAGAACCAGCTCTCAGAGATGTAGTTCGTCTGTTGAGAGTATGAGGGAAAAGAACAGTAAGCAGGCCAT
>JAASAO010001238.1:0-26516 GCA_017311375.1 Mytilus coruscus | reverse complement strand
ATATGGCGACGGCAGAAATAGGTAAAATCTTTTCAGTCATTTTTCTCAAATGTAGCCCGTTGTTGTCAAGAGTTACTCAGCTGCAAGGTTTTTCTATACCATTACATCATATTTGAATCGTAACGGTGCACTATAATTGTCTAAGCGCTTAGAAAATTGCCGTCGAAAAATTCGGGATGATAATCGTAATTCGATGGCATTTTTCTTGTTTGATAATCGTAATTTCTTTATGGGATAATAGTAACTGAAAAATAATAAATGTGTCTTCCAGCTTGTCAATGGTATTATGTGGGTAAAACGGCAATGTCCCGTTAAACGATGACATTAACGCGCAAAATAAAAATAATGAAACAACTTCACAGCAAAAATGCAACGCATGTAAACGCATGTTTACCAGGAATTTACCGTACGTTTTTAAACATGTCAGAAACGCATGTTTGGAGCACCGTACGTTAAACGCATGTTTGGGGAACGTATTGTTTACATGCGTTTATGGGAAACATGCGTTTGAAAACACATGGTAAACGCATGTTTATATGTGAAACATGCGTTTGAAAACACATGGTAAACGCATGTTCATGGTAACCATATGTTTGAGAACATATGTTAAACAGATGATCATAAACCATATGGTAAACATATGTTTGGATGATGGTTGCTTTACTTCCAGTGGCAGGTCAGATGCATATTCAGGTTATGAGATCATGATAATGAGAAATGAGCTCTAACCCTGCTTTTATTAGATATGTCACCCTACCTGGACACATAATTCTGACTATGGGTCGATTCAGTCTTTGCTCTTACTTCTTAATGTTGCTTGCCTAGCAGAGCAGCTAATACCAGTTTTCAAGTCTTTGCATTGACTCAGTCCCTGTTTGAACCTTTAATAACCTCCTGAACTCAAGGCAAGCACTTTCAGACTAACTGAGGTGGTCTAAATTCTAATATCATGTAGGATATATGAACAAAACATAAGTCATTATATGAATTATGCCTTTGAAATAAAACTTTCATGGTATCAATTCTATTGCACCATATGAGCATTTCATCTGAGTGCAGACGTTTCAATCAATAAAGAATCTACAGCTATACAGTTTGTACTTTGATGTTGTGTTTATTTAAGGATTTTTAAGAGCGCTTACAAATTATATCAGTAAGATGAGAACACCTTAACCATCCCGTCAGCTTAAGATTAAACCAATTTCTATACATGCACGTTTTCTTAAAATGGCATGATTGATAATAAATTCTTATCTGTGATAACAGAATATATTTCAAAAATTTGTAAACACTATAATAAAATGTAACATAAAAATACATGGTAACACAAATTAAAGTCTATTTCTTCATCTTTTTTTTTCTTCTTCAAACTAGATTCTTTCCATGGCAGATTCTGAAATAAAGCAAGATGCAAAGTTTATTATAACAGCAACAAACTATCAATTAATTCTTATTTTAAAACAGGCAAAATAATCAAGTTAAGGTTAATATTAGTATTACGTACAGTGATACATGAACATCTATGCATATTAACAAGCATTCTGTGAGTATTGCATTGCAATATATAGTCCCCTACCAGTTAAATATCATTGTATTGGAACAAAATTCTAACTTTTTCTATAACTTGTCATGGTGTAAACTATATAACAAATATCAAGTCAATATTTTCAAGCATGAATAAAAAAAGTGCTGAAAATTAATTATTTATAAAGTGAATTTTTAAAGTCCAAGGACCATTATTCTGCACAAAATCATCAGACCAGAACAAAATTCAAACTTGAACTGTAACTTGTCATGATAAAACTATATACTAATTATCAAATAAATATCTTCAAGCATAACGAAAAAAAGTGCAGAAAACAGATTATTTTAGTAAATTTTCTAAGTCCAAGGACCATAAATCTGCACAAAATCATCAGATCGGAACAAAATTCAAACTTGATCTGTAACTTGTCATGATAAAACAATATTAAATCAATATCTTCAAGCATGAAGAAACAAGAATGTTTCCATAGACTAGTACATGGATGCCCCACTTGCACTATCATTTTCTATGTTCAGTGGACCATGAAATTGGGATCAAAACTCTAATTTTGCATTAAATTTAGAAAGATCATATCATTGGACTTCAACTTCATCAAAAACTATCTTGACCAAAAACTTTAACCTGAAGAGGGACAGACGGAGGGACAAATGCAAAAACATGATGCCCATAAATGGGGCATAAAAAAGTGTGGAAACTGATTTGCCGGACTATGGATGGACAGACCTTAGGTAGGGAACTAAAAACCATTGAAAATCACATAATATCAGAATACATATTTAAACAGTTATCTTCTTCCTTCTCAAATAACTCATTATAATTAATAAAGGAAACAATTTCTTTTTGCATCCTCAACTGTCACCTTTCTCTAGTTTTAATTGTTTGATATACTATACATGTCATTTTTAAAGCATATAGGTACATGTTCATGTGTTTTGTCTAATTTAATATAAACTCCCTCATAATCCAAATTACAAAATAACTGTTTATGTTTTCAATTTTATTACAATTTGTTGTTGAGGGCAAAGAAATTCAAAAGTAACATTGTAATCCCACATGTAGGACTCTGAACCGCGAATGTCATAGTGATGTGCAATGGTTTAACGCCGAAGTGCAAATTTTGATCAAGCCGAAGTGCGATGATGGCATTGTGACACTTTCTTATTGATAGCTTTGCTGAATTGCTATGGTGGTTACGTTGAAGTGCAATAGATTACATTAATCATATTTTCTATGTTTTTTTACATGTTAACATGTCGATTTAGTCAAGGTAAACCCTGTATACCACCTACTTCATTAAGTGGTGATATAATTTGATTGGTTGAGGTCACAACTTAAACATTAATATATATATATATATATATATATATATACTTTATAACATAATACCTCGTCTTTTCTTGCTCATGCTGGTGTCCATGTACTGTAATATTTTCCCCTTTTCTTTATCACTTATATGTTCCATTTCTTCCAAAAGTCCAAGTAACTCAACTTCATCAGGCCCATTGACATTTAGCTTGTTTTTGTGGAGAAATGACCTCTGAAATTAAAACAATTAAAACATTGATTTTATTACAATTTACTGATTTAAGGATTATGTACCCATGTTATGTCTCTATGTTTAGTTAAAAATCACCCGTCATTATAAGTGATTATTTTATAGTCAACTTTTAAAACTACACATATATTATAAAATTATAGCCTTTGTATGAGGTCGATACAGGGTTATATCAAGAGAAGTATATTGACTGTGGACAAGGCCAAGGTTGATGTGCTTCTCTTGGTCATATATATTATCTCCATGGAAATGAGAAGTGCATATCTTACTTCAACTGCATAACAAGTATTATTGACAAGTTTATCGTAAGTTATGGTTCCTTTTAAACTGACCTATGTTGTGATGTTACACTATTGTTTCAGATAAGGGTGAAGGTTTGGTACCATTAAAACGTTTAAACCCGTTAAACAATTGTTTGCACCTGTCCTAAGTCAGGAATCTGATGTTCAGTAGTTGTCGTTTGTTGATGTGGTTCATAAGTGTTTCTCGTTTCTTTATATAGATTAGACCGTTGGTTTTCTCGTTTGAATGGTTTTACACTAGTAATTTTTGGGGCCCTTTATAGCTTGCTGTTCTGAGTGGGCCAAGGCTCCTTGTTGAAGGCCGTACCTTGGCCTATAATGGTTTACTTTTATAAATTGTGACTTGGATGGAGAGTTGTCTCATTGGCACTCATACCACATCTTCCTATATCTACTAATTATAATCATGAATTTTAACAAATCTTAAAGATTTCTCCTCTGTAAAAAACAATATACCTACGTCTCACCTTCATGACTTTGCTATGGCAAGACAAAAACTAGAGGCTCTAAAGACCCTGTGTCGCTGACCTTGCCAGGTCTATAATGCATATAATAATTATTCAACAAAGGACACTCTCCCACATTGCAGACTAGAACAGAATGCATGACAAAAATCTCTTGTTTTCTTAGGCAGTTAAGCTGCCTTATTCTAGCACCCTAGATTTGTGTTCCTCCCAACGAATGCTGAAAAAAAGTGCCATTGTTATTATCTAGCAGGCTAATATGATATTTATAACTAATTGGACACTTTTTTCATACTTTTAATTTTGGAATACAAAAATTATAACCTTAAATGATCGTCAAACGACGTAAAATATTTGAAGTTGCACATAGTGCTCAATAGAAATCCGTACGTAATTTATTACCCCCTGTGCCTTTGTCTAAGATGTCAAAGAACAATTGTATGAAATATTTCATCGCCGAAAATCTCTAATTACAAGTCGTTTACATTTCCCAAATGGCAAAAGGTGCAGGAATATTGTTTGGCGTCACGTGTAGTAATTAAGTAGTCTAAGTTGGCGGTAATTTTAACTTATACGAAACGTAAGTTACAAAATGTAGTAGGTATACATTGATTCTGATGATATAAAGCCTGATTAAAAGTTAGTATTGCTAATCATGATATTCTGTAATTTTTGTTTAAGAAACTTTATCTTTAGGAATATCAACATAAAATCAGTCATGAATGATAAAGCAGGTGAGACATTTCAGCTTGTGCACTCTTGTTAACACAAAATATGTGCTGAAAGCTGTGACTGCCATACATGCAGATGTATCTAGGAATATTTCGTAACAACTTGAATAAAATGCTTCGCTGAGCGCAGCCTGATACGACTGCAGAGGTCGAACCTTGAACAGTTGGGGGAAATTTGGACACAATATTATATTGTGTCCAATTATTCAAGCTTGATACTATCTGAATTTGGATTGTGATCAAATTTTTGACATAATATAGGTTTCTGACACAAAATAAATGTGGTCAAAGATCTTACAAATCCAATGTGCAATACTGTGCAATTGAAGATTTCTTTTTGAAACTTTTCAAAAATTTGAAATTCGAAAAATTTGGAAAAAAAAATATGAACCCCTTAAAAAAAATTGTAACCCCCTAACTTTTCGAATCCCCCTTGCACCATTAACCATCAAACTCAATCCCAGTCTTTCCTTTGTAGTATGGAACCATTGTAATGCAAAAAAAACCCAAACAAAGAATAATCAATTCTGAGTATAAAAATTTATTACCACTGAACCCTTTGATATACAATATTATGTATGTATTCAAATCACAGTATTTGATGTTTCTAGAAACAGCTAAAAAATATTTCATACTAGAACTAGCAAACAAATAGCAAAAAGTACCAACATAAACATGATAAAGAAACAAAGCTAAAGTAATTGTCCATTAACCAGGAAACCCTTGTTTTCCCCCTTTTTTGCCCCTAATTCCTAAACAGATTGAGCCGTAACCCCCCAACGCCAATCCTAACCATCCTTTTGTGGTGTGGAAACTTGTGGTACAATTTCACACAATTCCGTACACTGTTCCACAAGTTATTGTCTGGACACTAGAAAAATGCTTATTTGGGCCCCTTTTTGACCCGGAATTCCTAAACCATAAGGACCATAACCCCCAAAATCAATCCCAACCTTCCTTTTGTGGTTTCAAACCTTGTGTTTAAATTTCATAGATTTATATTTACTTATACTTAAGTTATTGGCAAATTTCCAATGGAGTTTATTATACTAAAGTTATTGGCAAATTTCCAATGGAGTTTATTATACTATTTAAAAGTTATTGGCAAATTTCCAATGTAGTTTATTTAATACTAAAGTTATTGGCAAATTTCCAATATACATAATTTAACAGCAGTGTAAGTGAGGTAATTCAAATGTGTTTGAATTACCTCCCTTACACTGCTTTTTGAATTATGTTTTGTACTTATAAGTAATTGTCCATTAACCAGGAAACCCTTGTTTTTCCCCCTTTTTTGCCCCTTATTCCTTAACGGTTTGAGCCATAACCCTCCAAAGCCAATTCTTACCATCCCTTTGTGGTATGGAAACTTGTGGTATAATTTCAGAGAGATCCATACACCATTCCACAAGTTATTGTCTGGAAACTAGAAAAATGCCTATTTGGGCCCTTTTTTGGCCCCTTGTTCCTAAATTGTTGGGACCAAAACTCCCAAAATCAATCCCAACCTTCCTTTTGTGGTCATAAACCTTGTGTTTATATTTCATAGATTTCTGTTTACTTATACTAAAGATATTGTCCGAAACCAAATGTCTTCGGACGACGACGAGGTGATACCAATATACGACCGCAAAAATTTATATTTTTTATGAAAACTTATTTCCATATTTTGTGTTCACAGCTATCGTGGTTGAAATCAATTTCGTTGTAATCACAACAAATCTGTCTACACACCATTTTCAAATTTGGAACATCAAGTTGGTCTTACCGATATATTACAACTGCAATATTCAAGGTCTAAGGTGACCCTCAAATAAAACTTTACAGCATGAAATTTTGTCTTTGGCAAACTTTATATATATCAAAGTAAATTTTCATTTACAAAGGTTGAAGAGATGTGTGAAATATAAAAAAAGGAAGATGTGGTATAATTGCCAATGAGGCAACTCTCCACCAGAGACCAAATTACATAGAAGATAACAACTGAAGGTCACCATACAGCCTTCAACAATGAACAAAACCCATACCGCGTAGTCAGCTATCACAAAATTCCCACTTTTTCCCCAAAAGGCTGCGTATTTATACACCCAGCTGTATGAGCACCCTGTCTAAGCAAGGGATTATCTGTCAGATTAGGGAATTCATATTTCTATACATGTACCCATGTTAACCCTACGATATGAAGATAAGAAGATGTGGTATGATTGCCAATGAGACAACTATCCACCAAAGTTCAAATTTAAAAGTCAATATTAAAAAACAAATTCACCTCTCCTTATTATATATCATCACAGGGCCTAATCTAGGATTTTGAAGGAAGAGGAGAAGTGACTTCTCCTTCCAAGAAAGAGAAGGAGAAGTGGTCAATTTCTTGGAGAAGTGAGATTCCATTACCGTTTCGGTTGCATCGTGTTTTCATGCTGATCACTAAGGAAATTGTTTTATATATATTCAATAAAAGATATACTTGCAGTTTTTTCATGTGTTTTTGTACACAATGTATATAAAGAAAGTTCTAAATAAAAAGGTTTAGACAATATATAGTTGTTATTTATTTATTGATACCATTTGTGTTCTAAATAAAATTAGTTGATTGGGACATGAGGGAGTAGCCTAGTAATATTATCATGATTATGATGCATTAAATTCATGTGCATCTGCCTCAATTTATTTTTAAAAGTCCAGAAAAAATATAACTCCCAATTTACCTGATGAATTTCACATGACTGGGAATTTAATTTAGATCACCACTTGTCATTATTTTGTAAAACAGTATTGAATGTCCAGGACATTATGTTAGTTGTAAATTGAGATTATCGTTGAAGATTGCAAGTCTATAAATGAAAATATCTTTCAATCGCATATTAATTATCCGACAAAGAGCTAATTTCTATCATTTTTTTAAAATATCATCCATATCAACGAAATGGTCGTGAGAAAAAAATCCACTGCTGATCACAACCGGGTCGAGTGTCGTACGTTTCACCGTCGTTTGCAATCACATTATCCATCAGCAGTCTTTCTACCTTTTATATTTCAATTTTTATTCAATCAATATGATAAATCTACCCTTAATTCCCACCTTTTACCTACCGAATAGTAAAATTGATCGACTCGTGCAAGTTATAAAAATAAAACAAATCAGCTGAGTGATTACGCAACATCCTCAGATGAAAATCATCGTAAAATGATAACTTAAACAGACGATCCGTTTTCTGTTTGAATAGTTTTGAAAGTTATATCCAAGGATGTTCAAAGTCGCCGTTGTATTTATTAATTTGATCGTTGACAGTATTAATCCTGGGTCGTTTCAAAAATCTCGATTTTTCCGTGTCAGCCGCCATTTTTTTTTTACCTGTGAGACTTGTCAATCACAAGTTGTCTCCCTTTTACCGATTTTGATAGCGATTTGACTTCGCTATGAAGTCAGTCGGCTGGCGAGATTTAGCGATTTTCAAAATTCTTTGGCGACTTAAATCGTCATTTCGCCGGCAAGATTATGGCCTGTCATCATAGACTGATATTTACGTTTCTTTGCAGCAGGTGGGTCAAACCAGTGTTTACACATCATTTAGAAAATTGTCATTCATATTTTTTGCCGCAATGACACACTCCACTTTAATTTTTTTTTTAAATCAAGAACTTTCATTATTAGCTTCCCTTTTAAAAAAACGCATGTCAATAAGTAAGACAGAAGTTAAAGTTTGCCAATATCACCGACTAATATAGCGTCCCTGTGTACTGGGCGGAGTTTTAAAATTACAATCCCAACTTTTCCTGAACCTAGTAAGTAGTATAGATTTTGTTTATATATAAAGTCTTTAGCTGGTAGTGTTTGGAACTGCCCGGTAGACTGCGGGTGTGTGTCCTAGGCAAAATCCCGACTTGGTCAAACCAAATATTTTGCGCTTCTCCGCAAATCATGCGGTATTGAGGATAATAGCATAGACCGATATATAAGGTTGAAATACTAGGTCCAGTTTACTATTGACCAATTTTCATCTACATGATCAAAGGTGGAAAACAGTAAATTTTTGAAGTGTCAGTATTTTCTGAGTAAAAGAAATAATCAATATCAATGAATATAGTGAAATGTGTTGCTCGAGTTTTGGTAGTCTATTTAAATACACATTCTTATTCGATTATTTTAGTTTTACGCTGATATTTCCTCTTTTTTAATGCGAACTCGGTTGGCATATTGATAGAAACAACAGAATATAGAAAATTAACAAAATAACAAATAACAAATAACAAATAACAAAATAAGTAAAAGGAAAATATCATAAAAAGAAAACATTGGCCCCGAGGTCTCATGTTATAGGACTAGAGTTCCGGAAATCATTGAATTATGATACGAGAAAATTTGTTAGATATTTTCGTGCCCATTATTTGATAAAGTAATATAAATCTTTAAATAAAAATGTTATGTGTGACTGTCAATTATTTAGTCTTTGTTTGAAAATTGTCATGTTCAAATTTTTTTTGGGAAAATAAAAAATACTTAACTATTATCAAAATTTTGCAGTGTTAAAATACTCCGGAATTGTTATGTTCAAAATTTATTGGAAAATAAAAAATACTTAACTATTATCAAAATTTTGCAGTGGGAAAATATCATTTCACATACTCCAAAATCCTACCAATACTTGGAAATGAAGATATTTCAAGTAAAAAAGAGATTTATGGTTACAAAATGTTATAATACACCAAACAGATAGCGTGCACAGATGAAACTCCGATGCCTTTATAGCATACTATATGGGGTTTACTTGTTTTTGAAAGCCGTACGGTGACATGCAGTTGTTTACATCGCTATCCTTTGTTTACGGTTAAACACTGCGTCATTGGCAAAATATTTTCATATATACATCTAAAAGACATCATTTAATTCAACCGGTATTTGAATGAAAATAGGGTGCGGAATGTGTTTTGGGAGCGAACGCACCAGATACTGTCGACGTCGTACATGTCAATATTTATATTTTCTTTTTTTTTAATGTTATGCTTATATCATGTATATTTCTGTCCTTTTAAACTATTATGTGAAAAATGAACAAAGCACTCTGTATTTCTGACTGTACGTATTTCCTGTTTTGTAGAACGTTTTGCATCGCTTGTTGACATCAGGAAAGGGTGCTCTCAGACACGCCCGCGTTCCAATGTCGTCAAAACTATTTTGAGAAGACCCTAAAAGCAGCCGTTTACAAGGCACTCGTCGTTATAAACATGCGTCAAAAATGCGCACTGTTATAGGGCTGAGCCACCTTAAGGGCAACCACTTCTATAAAGAGTGACAGTCTACTAACTATAAACATGATAAAGCATATTTTGACTTCAGTAGATCTTGCATTGCTGATAGTTTTGTGATTTACAGTGTCTACACAGTATTTTATTATCTATTATAATTTTTAACATATAAGGCAAATTAAAAAAAAAAATGGGTAAAAAATGCATTAAAGGGCAATAACTCTCTTGAGTTGTTGGATGATTTCCCCATATTGTCTTTAAATTGGAGATCTTTGTCATGCTGATAAAAAAAAATTCTGTACTTAAGTTTCCATTACAATTTTTAAGATGAGGCAAAAATGCGAAAAATTCATAAAATTTTCATCAATGTTAGACTTGTGCTTGATTTTCAGATGATGAATACAATCTTAAATCAGTTTAATCGAGGTCTGGAGCTGGCATGTCAGTAACTGCTAGTAATTTATGTATCATTGTCATTTTACTTTTTGGTACCTATCCTGACATCAGACTTGGACTTCTTTTGAACTGAGTTTTATTGTGTGTTTGTTTATTCTACTTTGGCTAGAGGTATAGGGGACGGTTGAGATCTCACAAAACATATTTACACTGCTAGATTTTTGCGCCTGTCCCAAATCAAGAGCCTCTGTTAAGTCTTGTATGTTTTTTTAATTTTACTTCATTTATATGATTTTGGAGTTTAGCGTGAAGTCAATTTTCACTATCAGACTTAGTACACATTTTGTTTGGGGTCAAGTTGAAGCAAGCCTTCGGGTACAGGATTTTTCGCTGTGTAGAAGATTCATTGGTGGATTCAGCTGTTTTCTCTCCTTTGGTTGAGTTGTTGTCTCTTTGACACATTCCTTATTTCCATTCTCAATTTTATTATTTTTAAAACTTGTCTTGCTGATCATTTTCAATTTTAAATTTCTCTCAATCTATATTGTATTATAGTTTTATACGACCGCAAAAATTTTTGGGGTTCGTATAATGCTATGATGTCGTTGTCGTCCGAAGACATTTGGTTTCCGGACAATAACTTTAGTTTAAGTGAATGGATCTCTATGAAATTTAAACGCAAGGTTTACAATGGTTTATAACTACAAAAGGAAGGTTGGGATTGATTTTGGGGTTATGGTCCCAACAGTTCAGGAATTAGGGGCCCAAACAAAAATAAGCATTTTTCTAGTTTCCAGACAATAACTTGTGGAACGTTGTATGGAGAATGGTTATTTGTGACAATGCACGGGACACAACGGCCACACTGCCATGACTTCCATAGGATGTATTGGCCGTACCTTGAAAAGATGAAATGGCCATAGGTCTACATTGTCCATACTTTGTGAAGACGCTTCATCCATGTTTTTTCTTCATTCTTATTTATAAATTAAAGTATTTAAACATATACATGTTGCTATATCATGTATATATAGAAGGTTATTATAACTTGTAAATGTTTTGTGGTATACCGTTGTCCGTCCATCCGTCATCAACATGTCAGACATTAACTCAAAACGCTTTAACTAATTTGCATAAACAACTTAAAAGAATTGTTTATATCTATTGATGTGAGCTCCTTTCGTTTTTATAAATTTTAGATTTTTATGTTTCCGAGTTAGGGTTTTATTCTTTAAAAAAGGAGATTTTCCAGTTTTTCGGACAATAATTCAAAATGCTTTCAACAATTTGCAAGAAATTTTGGTGAATTGATTATATCTATTGACATGAGCTCCCTTTCATTTTAATAAATTTCTGATTTTACGTTTCCAGTTCAGGGGTTTTATTCATTAAAAAAAGGGGAATTTTCCAGTTTTCGCACAATAACTCAAAAATGCTTTCAGCCGTTCTCATGAAACTTTGGTTGACGTACGTAAGCTCCTTTCGATTTTTATAAATTTCTGATATGACATTGAGAAGTTATTGAACTTTATTCTTTCAAAACGGTGTATCATGTGCTCATGGCGCAGCTGTTTATTACATTCATGACATTATTGGTCATGTTTTTATTTGTTATACACTTGAAATATGCATTCTATATATATCATATATATAAATGTGTTTTATCTTATAAAACAATTATATTATTTTCCAAATGGATGTTTAATATCTTGTGTAAAACAAACTGAAAAAATAAAACAAATAAGAATGAATATCCAAAATGGGAGATTAATTGTGGAGCCTCCTCATGGGGTTTTTGATTATGAGATTACTTGGCCATTTTATAGTGATTATTTGATTACCAGACCAAATATTTCATGATTATTTGATAATCTAGAACTGTATTTTTATTATTTGATTATCTTGTTTAAAAATTGATTAATGATTATGTGATTATATTGGCAAAATATTTGTGATTATGTGATTACTTGGACACCCCAATGAGGGGCCTCATTTTGTCATAATTAAAACAATAAGTTAACTATAGTTAAGTTTGAAATATAAAACAAAGTAATCTGATAATGATTAATTTTAAAGAAATTTTAAGAAGATTGTTAATTGCTCATTATTATTTTTCTGGTGAACATAAGAATAAATTATGCTTTTGTCAAGAAATTGTAAAGCCTGATAGGCTTAAAAGGAAATACAAATCGAGATCTATCATCACTATAAAAACACAGCACCCAAGCTGAGTTCAAGCAGTTACAACACACCATGCATATGTTGGGTAGTGTTGTATTATTATATGTTGAACTTGAGGTTATACATGTAGCATAAAATATAATAATACATCTTCCATACTCCAAGTTTTAATTCCATCATGTCCATTGAGCATGTTGAGGTTATAGCATAAAATATAATAATACAACACTACCCAACATATGCATGGTATGTTGTATCTTAATTTACAGGGTATGGACGATATGGCGATATGGCCGACACAGGGTATGGACGATGTGGCGGTATGGCCGACACATCCAGGCTATGCCTATGCCAGGCTTTGGACGTCTGACATGAAAATATGGCCTTCGCGTCTCGAAAGCATTCGTGAAGAGAATTTAAGACTAACGTCTTCCTGCTTTTATCCCTTTAAAATATGAATGATAATTTATTTTACTTTTCTTTGTGCTTTCCAATTCACCCATCAAAACAAAAACACTTTCGTTGCGTTGACTTTCATTTGAATCTTTCCCCGGTTAAATTGGCGGTTTCTCCCAATTAATAAATCGACAAGTCATCTATTTCAATTTATTTGTTTATCGATTTGACCATCAGTTTGAACAACCAGAGTTCTTTATATCATAGATCTATCTCTGACTCTGTCCATTCTTACAGTTAGTAAATATTGAAACCTCCATCAGCAGCTCGTGCAGACGAGCGTCCATGCAACTTCAAGCAAGGACCGAAGCTCATAAACTCGGCAATCAAACCTTGCTTCGGAAGTTGGCGTCCATGGTATTGCGTCATAGTATACAAAATGGTAACGGTGAGACGATTTCCGGGTTTTCGTACTCGCGTACATTTACGTATATGAGGGTCTGGAAACCGTTTTTCGGGATGAATGAATAGAAAATGATGGACGAATTAAAGGCATTAAAGTGCAGAATAAAGAGAAAAAAAATAAAGAAAGGAGAGAGGAGAGTAGAAACGCCAAAAATTAGAATAAAGAACAATTGAGAATCATGGGGTTCTAAATTATAGACTGGATATTGAATTATTGAAAGTAAAGGACAAATTATAAAATGAAGAATAGAGAAAAATGTTAATGGTCTGAAAATTAAGGAATAAAGATATAAATGACCCCCATCCAGAGCCTCATACTTATAGCGAAAAATATATTTTTTATTCAATTAGTTTGTTATATTTCTTTTTTTGAGTGGTGGTAGTTTGATAAAGTTGTAATAATTAGTTAGAGTGTTTGAGTTGGGCTAGTTGTATAGAAAAGAGAAATTGAGAAGGACATTTATTCCACATACGAAATTTGAAAGAAGTATTAAGCAGTGGCGGATCCAGGGAGGGTTCCGGGGTTGGAATCCCCTTTTTGGACGATAAATGCATTTGAATGGGGACATATAGTTGGAACCCCCTCTTTATCCTCTTTATCCTGGGTTGGGAACCCCTTTTAAAATGGCCGGATCCGCCCTGATAAGGGTGTCTTATGACATCACATGCTTATGACGGTACTAGGTTGCTATTGCCAGACTGTCAAACTCCCGAAAATTTCTAGTAGCATGATTTGGCGGATTGGAGGGACATAAGATGGGCAGGTTTATCGGTAAACCCATCTCAACCCGGCATCAAATGCTTGCATAAGACACAAGTAAAATAGAAACAGTTTATATCCTTTGCTTTAAAATCACACACAAAGAAGAAATGTATATCATGATAGTACATTATTCTGTACCTTGTATAAAGGACGAAGTGACACCATTTAGTGACTATTGTTTGTCATGATTTTAACATGATAAAGAGTTTCTTTCCCTAATTCTAATGAGCCTCATTGAACAAGACAGAAACTACCTCAGACAATCTGACACTTACTTAGGAACGACCATTTAACTTCAAGAAAGGGGAGTATGTTTAAAAAAAAATATTCTGATCCCCAATTGATGAAAAAATTCATTCTGGTCAAGCAGATGAAAAAAAATGTATTCTGAATGCAGATTTCCCCATACTTTATAGTGTTAAATTTTGACAAAATATTTTGATTGATAGCGTCGAAAACTAAATAAATTTTGTTCACACTTTGCGCGAAAAAATTCTGAGTCAGAAATAAACCATACCCCTCTCTTTTTGAAGTTTAATGGTTGCCCCCTTAATATTAGTAATATAAAGTAATATAAAATATGAAAACATATGTTTTTGAACATTAATATGTTTATCGGGTGTTACTCAAAACATACGTTAACAGCCTGTTTTCAAACATATGTTAACCAGGTGTTACTCAAAACATGCGTTTACCAGGTGTTTTCAAAACATATGTTAACCACATGTTTTAAACACGTTACCAGGTGTTTCTTAAAACGTATGGTAAACATATGGTCAAACGTATGTTGTTACTCAAAACACATGGTAAACATATATGTGAAACGCATGTTTACCATACGTTTTCAAAAACACCTGGTAAACATGCGTTGCATTTTTGCTGTGTTACAGGTTAATATTTAGGACAAATTTACTTACTTGTATATATATCTCGATTTATAACTGACAACAATATGCATAACCTTTTAATATATACATGTTATATAGGTGTTATATACAGGGTTATATCTGGTCTATATACCAGCTTTGATAAGTGTTTGGTACTAATATAAATTTCCACTTCGTACTAAGAACATCAAAATTATTTATTTTGTTAAAATATTTCCTTTCTCTATTGTAACTGTATACGTATACCTAACAACAAAATTATTTTATTTACCTGTGTTTAAAGTTATTGCAAATGGCTGATATTTTTGTTCGAGCATATTGTTTTTCTTAAATTGTTTAACATTTCATACCTATATAACATGTTACTTTTATTATTCTTCCCTTAGTTTATTTATTTTGAATTTACATTGTATCATAGATCAAATTTATTTGTTCAGTGTATGTTCAATGGTGTTAATATGCCCTTTGATTGAGTTAAGCTATTTCAGTTGATATTTTATAGTGTGTTTTCTATGTTGTGATGTTACACTATTGTTTCAGAAAAAGGGTGAAGGTTTGGTACCATTAAAACGTTTAAACCCGCTGCATTTGTTTGCACCTGTCCTAAGTCAGGAATCTGATGTTCAGTAGTTGTCGTTTGTTGATGTGGTTCATAAGTGTTTCTCGTTTCTCGTTTTATATAGATTAGACCGTTGGTTTTCCCGTTTGAATGGTTTTACACTAGTAATTTTGGGGCCCTTTATAGCTTACTGTTCGGTGTGAGCCTAGGCTCCGTGTTGAAGACCGTACTTTGACCTATAATGGTTTACATTTATAAATTTTGACTTGGATGGAGAGTTGTCTCATTGGCACTCATACCACATCTTCTTATATCTATGTACCTGTTAAAGATATTGAAAATGAAGCAGCTGTCGAGTCAGTTATTGTGGTAAATAGATAATTTAAATTCTTTCAAAGTTTCAATGTTGTTTTCGCGTTTATGGTTTTTTTTTGGAAGTGCGGAAAGGGGGTATTAGCATATTAGCATTATCCCATATCCCAAAAGTGCGATCTTTTCAAATGAAAGTCCCGTATACCACATTTCAATATGCCACATGTTTTGCCTCAAGTATTGCATATATCCAATCGACTATTAAATCAATAAAAGGGCAAGTTAACTTCCCTATCTCAATATTCCCTATACCACGGGGTGGCTGTGGGTTACTTCCTATAAAAATATATAAGTTATAACATGGATCAGATTTTGGTGTTCGGCAATATATGAAAGGGATATTTTTTTTAATTTCAGCAGCACGCCAGAAGTGACACCACCCCTTCCCCCCGTGCCTTATACAGACCTCATTTATCATAAGATCGCTGTTAGTTTTGAGTTCCTGTTGTTTATATTCGGGGATGGGTCCACAAATTATGTAAAAGGGAAATGGGGGCGTGCTATAAACTGAACGTTTATACTAAATTTCTGCGAGAAATGAACAAAATTTTCCATCAGTTACTTAACTGCATTATTGGATTTAACAGTTGATTGGTGGATATGAATTTTCATTTTGCCCTTTTCCTTATATTTCAATAGAAATACATATAGTTTAATTTTGGAGTGAAATGTATCCCGGTTAAAATAGCTGTTCATATTTTTCAAGTGAATTCACTTTTGTTCTGTTTTACACTGATATTTTATATGATTTTAAAATTAAATTCAAATATTTTGATTAAATACCCATGTATTTTAGGACGTTTTTTTAAACAGGGTGGATGGTAAAGGATCTAGAATTGTTACCAGTTTATTGTTACTATATATTGTTTATTGTTACTTGTGTTTATTGTTCCTTGTGTTTATTGTTACTTGTGTTTATTGTTCCATGTGTTTATTGTTCCTTGTGTTTATTGTTCCTTGTGTTTATTGTTCCTTGTGTTTATTGTTCCTTGTGTTTATTGTTCCATGTGTTTATTGTTACTTGTGTTTATTGTTTTTATTAGCCTTAACTAAATGGCGCGTATAGTCTTGCGAAGCATTTGAAGGACTGAAAAAAAAAAACACAAATATATATTATATATATATATATGTGTATTGGTCCTCAGAAGTCATAATATGTAGATCACCACGGTCGAAACTGGTTTAATTACAAAGACTTTAATAGATAATCAAACAAATATTTTGTGCTTCAGAAAAATGCATGACATAATGAAAGGCTAATTTTTGTTTTCATTTGATAGAAAAGTACTTAGTTTATGGTAATTATGCAAGTACAAAATATTCTTTGTTACCTTCGATATTTTGTCTCTACAATAACTTCCATGCATATGTATGCAGCATATTTTTCTTATACCAAGTATTTATGATTTCTTGAATCAGTTTGTTTCTGATATGGCGGAATATGCGCTATGATTTCTTAAAGTTGCAGTCATTCTTTGAATAAATATAGCTTGTAAGGTAATTTAAGGCCACATCAATTTGATTTCTTGATCTTCGGGCTTTTGGCCAAACTATTAAAGAACACAAATCCATGTTTGCCAATGAACTCCACGTCACCATGTGCTTAACTCCATAACACACAAAGCATTCCAACTTTTCTCTACTCTTATATTATCATTAAACATTTTAAGGATGTCATATTATTAGAATGCCAAACTAAATTGGTGTTGTTAAAATTTATAGTTATTTTCTGAGATATCGAAATGTCAGTGACGGTCATGAAGTAGCTAGGCATTTTATAGTATTTATAGGCTATACAACTTTTTACACATTCAAAAAGGTGTGACATTTGTTTTCAAGTCCGTATTTAAATAGAATACCAAACAATATTTCTTTTTAACTCTAAACATGAAGAGATCATGATGACATTTTTTTTAATTTTCTCCCATATTTTGTGACGGTCCTAGTTCCTGGAGTTTTCAGTATTTTAACATAGTTCGTGTTTCCCCATTTACAAATTTATTGAAACTGGTCCCCCTTCCAATTTTATGATATATACTAGTATGTAGCCGTTTACATTAGAACTGTTAATCATATATGCGCAAAAAGAAATGTCATAAGATGTGGGAACGTTTTCGTGATTAATTCATCACCATATTTTCATCATATGCTATTAGATAGACGTTTTTCGTGTCAATACCAATCAAACACTATCAAGTTACGATTATCTTCTTATTTATTAATACCGAAATTACGATTATCATTTTTCGACGGAAATTTTCTAAGCGCTTAGACAATTATAAAATATGATGTAATGGTATAGAAAAACCTTGCAGCTGAGTAACTCTTGACAACAACGGGCTACATTTGAGAAAAATGACTGAAAAGATTTTACCTATTTCTGCCGTCGCCATATTGGGATCGTCGTAATTACAGTTACGATTATCAGTTTAACACCAGTGAATATGTCTTATGTCATTAGTCACATTCGATGAAAAGAGGACGCGATTGTGGTTACAACAATTGGACCATATTGATTGTTTTCAGTGAAACAGATAGTCCACAACGGTCAACCAACTCGTGCATGATTGCGCAGAAAATTTCCAACCTCGCAGGTTAATAACATATAGCGATAGAAAGATTTGACCGATATCTGATGGATTTACGATCAAACCGACATAATTATGATTAGTTTAAGATACAAGTGACTCAATCAGTAACCTGTTCAGAATTTCAAATATATATATATCATGTAGGACTCAAATCTATGGTGGGTTCCAAATATATGGTAGATTAATAATCTATGGCAAATATGACGTTACAAATCAAATCTATGGCAGTTTTTGTTTTCTCCAAATCTATGGCAGATCTTGAAATTGCGTAATTTTCCGGGAAAGGAGTAATATATAGCGTCACAATAAAATAACGCCATAATTACGTCGTTGACGCCGGCGCTGATGGCAGAACCAGCATAGATTTGAACACCATTTATAATTTTTTCTATTAATTGTATGATGTAAACCAAAACAAATATTTAACACGGGGCTCACAGATTTCAATTTTTACAAACAAAAACACAGGAAACACTCTCCTCTAAAACTGATTTGCCGATGGTTTAAAGAAAGATGTGCTGTACTGTCCGAATCCCGCGATGAATAAAGGCACGGCTGTTTTAGTAGTGGATATTTTAGGAAAGGAGTTATAATTAGTATTTTAGCATTTATACGCCGGTTAAAGTATATAAAGTGAGAGATGAAATTACAGGATACCACTTTGACTTAAATCGTCATTAGTTAAAAAAAAAATTTGATTAACGCTCAAATAAATATTATATGAAAAATTAAACTGTTTTTTAAAATTCTTTTCATAAAAAAATGCTTTCTTGTTTGTCATGGGACTACTATTTATATTAGTTGGTTTAATAAATAGACTAAACAGGTACCATGCTCAGATAAGAAATGCTTATTTTTCCGGGACGCATCATTTTAATCCTGAAGTCTGTATTATGGTATGGAATGTTTTTTTCAAAAATGTTTATAAACATGCCTCTGTTTTCATAATTTTTACTTGTTTAAGAAAAGGCATCGGTCGTATATGTACTGCCTTGTTTTCTATATGCACAAAATTTGCCATAGATTTGGAAACAACAAAAATACGCCATATAGATTAGGAAATTACAAAACTTGCCATAGATTAGGATTGTAACAAATCTGCCATAGATTTGGGATGGCATGACGTCATATTTGCCATAGATTAGGATCTGCCATAGATCTGGAACCCACCATAGATTTGAGTCCTACATATATACACAATTTATCCAGCTCATCTCATACAGCGGCTTACACCAACCAGTCATTACGAGTGCCGCCCGTCCAGTGCCCTATCCTGAACAAGAGGTCAACTAACTATATGTGGTCTACAAAATAATTTGTGTGGTTATACATGTACGTGTCCATTTGCAGGATTTATAGGACTCCAACCTCGATTTCTGTTCGAGCGGTCAATTCTAAGTTTTCTTGATAATGTAACTTTCTGAGATTGTACAAGTGAAAGGTCGCGGCCACTGTAAACATTATTGTGATCAGGTTCATCTTTTCGGGATCTAATTTTCATGCTTCGCTTGGTAACGTTAATTATTGTTTCACAGATACTGACAATAATAATAGGTCAACTCGAAGTATATAAGGCAATGAAATACAAGAATTGTTTGGTTTAGATGTTACAGTAAACGTAGGTCTGATAGGATTCATCTAAACTTAGCATTATTTCAATCAATCTGTTTTAAATTCAAATCTATATAAACGTTCGTGCTCGTATACATTTTTATCTTACCTCCTATCTTTTTCTATAAATATAATTGGTTAAAAGCAACCGCTTGGAGACCGTGTATATTCCATATTAGGTTAGTAGGGTTCCTTATTAGGTTAGTAGGCGGTGCTTATTTCAAAACACGGTTACTAGTGATGTTACGTAAGTCCCTTTATAAAAACATTAAAATGTTGAGGAAAAATCTTAAAGGTTTCAACAGACGATGAAATTGATGATGAACGATTGAACCCGTACGAAATTATAAGGCGTATTACACCTGGAAATCTGGCGTAAACCAGGAGTAAGTGGTAGTTACGTGTCCAGATCCAGGCGTAATGGAGCAGGAAACGTAAATTTGTAGCACTTACAGGCGTAGAAAAAGTGGTAAACCTGGCGTAAATTAAAATAAGCAAGGCGTAAATTTTCCTACGGGCGTAAAACTGTTGGAAAGGCGTAAATCATAATACCCATAATGCTTTGTTTAAAGGATCATGGGATTTTTTTTTCAAAATTTGGCTCTCTGGTATTAGCTTGCAAGAGTGGGACATATGGCAGCTTGATATGTTCATGGAAAATTTGCTTTTTTTGTGTTTTTTTGGAAGAATTTGAAATTGGAATTATGGAATCAAATTGATGAATGAAAATTGTGAAATGAAAGGAAAGTAGTATACATGGTAAATAATAATTATGTGAGTAACTAAGTTATTTATTTTTTATTTTTTAACATAAATTTCACAAATCCTGGAAACCCTCATCCTTGAATAATAACATTTAAATCTTTCACAAGTTAAATTGCAGTTACTAAAGTATGATTTCTACGCCTGGTTTCCGTGTCATTTACAGGCGTCACATTTCGTGCAGGAAATAAATTCACCAAACAAAATAAGTCATTTAAAGCTAACAAGTTGTTATTGTTGGCATTTGTTTTTTGTATAGACCAATGGAAGTAGGTTCTTAATACTAAAGGTATTGAAGACTTGATATTCGGCTTTTATAGGCCACTAGTCTAAATACCACATGTTAAGATAGTCTGTACGATAAATTCGTTACATACTAGTAGTGTGCTAGTGACCTAGCTAATACGATATATTTGGGGTCAGTAAATTCCATATGCATGGGGTGAGAACAAAACACCCCACTGATATGGAATTTACTGTATACCATTCATCATGCACTCTTTCATCATTAGGCACAAGCATTAAAACATTCAATTCCAATAAGGATGTACATGTGTTAGTCTCGATCATTCATTGTATGCATCATGTTCATGTGTTTCCATTTAATCATACAAATTAGGACATTCATAAACTCACCCGGAGTCGAGCAGATAAATATCTTCAACAATCGGCAAAACCTAAACCGTAAACGACTATATATATATATACTGACTCGGAACAGGCACATACAGACTATGGTGGTTTGGGGGTGTGGGTGTTTGCGAGCGCTTTGTCTTAACCATCCCCTAGTCTGGACAGTGATGTTAAAGCACAACATAAGGACATATTGAAAAAGGCTTGAATCATCCGATCGACATGCAACAACAAAAACAGTAAGACCGATGTATAGTGGGTCTCATTGGGGTCTAAGCATGACGCGGGATTGGCCGATTTTTGTAAGCGTGACACGTGGAAGTCAAATTATTGTCCGTGAAAACGGGAAATAAAGTCTGGCGGGACACGTGAAATTACCAAAAAATGAGCCGGGAATCCGGGAAAATCATCATTTTATTAAGCGTGAATCAAAATTTGTTGTCAAAAAATGAAAAAAAGGAGTGTGAATTGACTGCCAATGAGACAGATGTCCACCAAAGTTCAAATGAAGTGGATGTAAAGCCCCCATCACACTAGACCAAGACCATGAATAAGGAGTTGACCTCATACTTGAGTGATTTACTAACTAAAATAGATAAGATTGCAGTGAGATCGTGGTATGGTTGGCTTGAATATTCATTAATTTATTTCATAGTTTTCACGTTGATACTGCGATCTTGCTATGATCTTGATAAGATCCTGCTACGATTTCGCTACGACAGTAACGCGTTCTATAGTTACTATCTTGTCACGCTCTTGCTGCGTCTAATAAGACCTTACCACGACTTACACGATCTCTGAACGATTCTTCAAAAACTTTCCCGATCGCATTACGATTTCAATACGTGTCTACTACGATCGAAAAACGACTCCACTTAGTTGTCACTACGCTCTTCGTCCCTATAAATATCTTGACTTTCCCATTGTACACATCAGTTTCCTGGAGATAACTTTCCACTAAAGGTATTAAAAACACTTAGAGATCGGGTGCTAAATAAAAGCAGAGGTCTCAAAAAGGTATGCAATTTGAAATTTCCAATTTGTAAATTAGGAAATATAACACTATTCTCGTGGCTAGGACGTAGTAGAATCGTAGTGATGTGGACGAGGACGACAAGGGCAAAGTAGCTGCGCATTATTGTCTTCCTCATCGAAGAATAATCGAATCAATATTGTAGAAGCGTAATTAAGACGTATAGTGAAATCGGGATAGTCGCAGTGAAATCTTATAGGCCTACCTAAGGTTGCAGCGAAATATTTTCCATTGGCTACCCCGACTGCATCACGTTTCCAATACGATGCTTCTACGCCCATCCCGATCTAACTACGTCCTTACTACGACTGAGTTCATACGGTTCTACTTCAACTAGTTTTGGCCATGACTACACTACGAATGTTTTGAGCATATTCAAAGCTCCACGATCATGAAGACTTGGCATGTCCTTATTACGACCTTACCATGATCTTACTATGACTTTCAAAATTTTATAATTTCCGAGATCGTAGTGGGATCGTGGTCCTAGTGTGATCGGGTTATAAGTAATTTTTGTTTGTTTATCATATCAAATGTATTCCGTTTTTTCTCAATATAATCTTATGACAGTCAGGGGCGTGGCTGCCGTTAGGCACTTTCGGCAAGTACCTATACACAAATATTTTGTTTATATACAAAAAAAAAAAAAAAAACAACATTATCTGTAGATACATGTGAACTCGGTAAAACGCTTTAATTATCAAATGTCATTTGTACACTAGTCTATCATCCTTAGTGAATTGAGTATTGGATAGAATGTCATTATATTCCACCTTATATAAACTAAAAACTAGATCTTTGGTTCAGATCATTTCATTTCTATCAACAAATACTTGAATTAGCCTCATCATGCTCAAAACCCTGCCCTTTTTAATATACATGATTCATTTTTTATTAATTGCTGTTGACTTTCAACTAGCTTTCCACTTGGTCCTTATCCGACCTACAATAAAATCCTTGCCGAAGTTAGGCGTTCGTTTGGTTGTGCGTAATGTATAATTACGCAGTCAGGTCTGGTCAGAATGAGGACGTTAAATCCGATGCCGCTAGTGTAGAGAGAATGCCACGCTCTCTACCCGTTAAGCAACTTGCAACAACTCTTTAAGGGGTTCGTAGGTGGTCTACTGAAAGGCAAAATCTATGTTCCTATTCAAGAAAACCACATTTTCTATGCATTGCATTTCTAAAATTCCAGACCTTCATCCTCGACGATCAGGACCTAGCTACCTGTTGTATTTATTTTAAATTTGTTTTTGTCCTGAACAATCATGAACTATTTGCCATTTTTAGCAATTAATCAATCGATCAATCAACTAGCTTTCAGCAACTTCGAGTACTCTCAAATCTACCCTAGACCTGCTGGGTGCATTTAGCGGCCCCAGATCCCCTGCCGCAATTTTTACCCACAGTTTATTGGACATGTAGTTACGCTTCTCACAGTCTTGGCGCCCAGAGTACCACCCACCTTTGGCGAGTCACTGACACACTTTTGTATCATTCCTAAATTTGTGACACCAGTAAGCCATTTATCGGTTCCTGATATCTTGCCAATGGTAATACAAGTGTGATATACCGATAGAAGGGCTCTTGCAAGGCGACTTATAGAAAAAAAATATAAGCGGAAACGGAAACTAAAAATGATAAGCGGATACGGAAATCTGATAAAACAATAAGTGGGATCCGGATTAGACCCCCAATGAGACCCCTGTATATATTGATGAACGGTAATTTGATATTTTCAAGGGGGAGCACAGGAGGATTATTTCTTGATTTATCATTTATTTTAATCTGTTGCTGCGCATGCTTATATTTTGGCTATGCGAAAATTCATTTCGATTTATAAATTTGTACTCATTTTTATCATAAATTATTCTGCATTTTTTGTTGCAGAATTTTCAATTTCCTTCTGTCTTGTGCAAAGTCATTTATGTTTTTAGTTCGTTAATATACCGGGCCACTGATTTTATTAATTTTCAAAATGAGTCTTCTCAGTGCCCCCTCTCCACCCCACCCTCCCCCTTGTTGTAGAAAATGGAATGGTCGTCTCCTAATGCAATACAATGGAAAATAAGTGTACCTTTTTGTTATCCAATTTGTTATATATATGTAAGGTGCTTACTTATAACTTACTGAACGGTTTAGCTACATTTTGAAACAATATTAAAAATAGTCAAATAGTCCAAAACTTTATCTTGTTCCAGAAACCTAAAATATTCAGAAAGAAAAAGAAGGAAGTATAAAAAAAAATGCATACATGTAAGATAATGACCGATAGCCATTTTCCGATCATTGTTCGTCGTTGGACGGACAATTTATATTTCTGAATACACTACCCGTTGCAAAAGAAGGGGGTATCTGAAACTGATTCAATCTACTTGCAATACAAATGAAAACTGAATTTTGTCTATGCTCCGAGTCACGGTAGATCGAAATTTAAATCAAATTAAACAACTTATAAAAGTAACTTGGCATTATGTACGGATAATTCTTTCCAGCCACAAAAAACTTGAGAGGCGAGAGTTACCAAATGGACATCCAAACTCTTAAACATATATCATGCATATAGATCGAGGTAAACGGATAACCGCATATATAGCTTAAACTGCGACAATAGTCCCAGCTTAAAACGAGAGATGAGGATAAAGCAATTTTACAAAACAAATAACATTATAAAAGTCAAACCCCACAAGAATAGGGGAAGATCTCGGATGAGGATCCTTTTTCCCGATCATAGGAACAATCATGTGTCATCAGGGATATATATATATAAGCGACATGAACCAACAAGACCTACCAAAATGCATGTTCTTAACTTTGGACAGACATATAAAGTATGTGACGGGTTTTTAACTAACATGAAAACAATACGCACACATCATCGAAATAAGAGTACAGTTACTGAAAGTTAGTTCACAGCCCATTACAATCACTATAAATAATCATGTTCTCTCAAACTGAAGGATCAATCATTACAGATTCATCGGGATTTAGCATAAAGACATCATAAACAATCTGAAAAAAAAAAAAAAAAACGCACGACCTTGTATATATATGCCTAAAGAAAATCGACGCACTAAAAATTGCGTTTAGGGCATAAACATAAACCTATACATGTTACTTGTAATGCATTTGTAAATACGTTCTTATCTTAAATATGTTTCTCTCCTAAACATGTTAAGGAAAGTGTTTAAAGCTTAAACATGTTTAACCCTATATGTGTTGAACCTGCCAACATGTTGAAGATAAACATGTTTTGGTACTGCCTTTTATCAGAATATATTTTTTTGAGAACATGAAAGAGGGACGAAAGATACCAGAGGGACAGTCAAACTCATAGATCGAAAACAAACTGACAACGCCATGGCAAAAAATAAAAAGACAAACAGACAAATAATAGTACACAAGACACAACATAGAAAACTAAAGACTAAGCAACACGAACCCCACCAAAAACTGGGGTGATCTCAGGTGCTCCACATGTGACACCCGTCGTGTTACTTATGTTATTACAAATCCGGTAAATAGTCTAATTCGGTAGGTCACATTCGTAAAAAGGGAAGGGTATTGTAGTAAAGGCATAAGGAACATATCCGATATCATCTGTGAAACGGTTATTCCATAACGGTCAACCAACTCGTGATGGCGTCCGTAAAATTTACGAAGGGATGATTTCAACTTCACCATTTTGAACTCTTGGTTTAATAGCTTCCTTGTGAGCAGCAATCCTCTATCAAGGAAATCATGAACTTAGAGTCTCATAATACATACATTTGTAATAAATCATCATATAGTTACCAAGACCGCCAATATAGTAAATAGAACCTTATTTGCATTTGCCTTTGTTGTATCCAGTTTAAAGAAATTGCTGTGAGGCGTGGTTCAACTCACCATATTGCTGACGTTCTGAAAATGCATGAAACATTTGCCACTGGACGTTAAGCAACAAAATAGCAATCCTCGCCTTTCCACGAAGAGTACAAACTTATTTGTAATTGTCTTTCAAATTCTACACGCAAAAATAA